>VYZW01009527.1:3979-14641 GCA_013401315.1 Balaeniceps rex
GATTGATTCCCCACCACCCCCCCCCCCAAGAGTGTGTGAAGAACATTTAGGCAAACCACCGCACATTTAAAACAAAGTGTTATAAAAAGGTAAGTAGAATATATTTGGATACTTAAACGCTTATCTATTTCAGATCTTGATTCTGCATGTGTCTAATGGGGTAGATTATCCAGGAAGATGAGGGAGGAGTATATACAGATTTCACAATTTCCCCTTCATTTTGAGAAAAGCATTTTGATGATCCTGAGCATTCCAAACCTCTGTCTAGTCTCAAATGAGTATTTAAAATAAAATTTCAGACCTGCTGCCCAACATTGCTAGTAGGGATATTTAACAAGCCTGAGATATTACTGTAAATTGTGCTCATAAATTCTCTATACAAAGAATGAGTCAGAGTACAAGGTTGAAAAAATCGTTTGCCAGTGACTGAATGTAGAAAGCAAGTGCTAGCTTTCAGACATAGGTTTTGACAACAGTTTCACAGTCATCAAGATACTGAAGACAGCTCTAACAAATATCTTCATCATGCTGGATTAGAGTTGAAGTGTGGGTCTATGCAGAAATAAGGCAGGTCACATTCTGCTATGCATTACTTGGTAATCTCCTCTCCCCATCAGATCTTCACAACTCCTCCTGTCCCGAGTTCTGCTATGAATTATAGATATTGTTCTGACAAAACTATTAAGAAGATGAAATAGCTGCCAGGCTACTTCAATACCTTGTATCTGAAACTTGAAACAAGGAAAAATATATTTAGAAAATGTGCAGGAGTTAGGTTCTGACATAGACTACCTCTAGTTTGAAGAACCTCAATAAATCCTTATTTTGACATACTAACCACTTGCAGAGAAGTGAATGCCAAGGAAAGAAATAACAGCAACTAAATTACCATTGAAAAGAGGAACACTACTTACATGGCTGTCTTTGCAATTTCTTATTCAAATTCAGTTGTGGGTTTTTTTGGTTTTTTGGTTTAACTAGAAAGGAAAGACCTTAAAACTACAAGGAACTTTCTTTGAAGGCAACTGCCAATTCCACCTTTTTTTTTCCCTTAAAGTAACTACAAATTATTATTTACTTGATCACGGCTGTAAGATAAGCACATTTACTATGATACATGAATACACATATAACTGTAGAGAATAATTTCTTGGAGAATTTCTTACATCACTATTTATTGTTCTGCCACAACCACCATTACAGCAGAGGTGATTCTTCACCTAACACAACACTGTTTTTTTTCACCTTGAACCTTTAAGTTTCCACCACACTGAAAATTCAGCAAGGTGGGAACTTGCATGAAACCAGCCAGTTTCACACAATATACTTTCTCAAGTGCACCTTTTACATACCACATATATAGCTAAAATAACTTTGAAGGCACAATTAGATGCAAAGCTTGATTACCTGCGGGTGTACCTCAAGCTTCCAGAACTCCCGGCAGTCTAGTCATTATGAGTCACCCTTCAATGCATTAGCTCTAAATGAGCCAGATGTGTTGAAATATTTAAGTCCTTAGTTAAACCCTGGGGATTTTAGAGATATTCTCCTATCTGTAATGCATGTGCGTATCTTGCTGAAGAGATACGGAATTATGCGCACACGTTGAAGACACAAGAGTTTCTACAAAGTGCCTTAAAATACAGTCAGGTTCTCATTAAATCTGTAAGTTTCCTTCCTGGATAATACATTAAAAAGAAAACACAAAATATTTAGTCTATCGTTTGAAATTAATTGTTAGGGTCTATAAATGCATTTTCTCATTAGAAAGTTTATGGGTACATTGAGCTTTGGAACATATAAAAACGTGATACACTTAACTAAAAATTCAGTTATTTCACTCAGTTTGAACCACAAGAATAAACCAACAAAAGAAAAAACAAAATTTCTAACAAACTCCCTCAAAGATTACAAAAATCAGTGCATCTCAAAACATATACTGATACTGAATGACAAACCTATGCTGCCTTCAAATGGTAGTGCTATCCAAGTCACCTACCCCTAGCAACACTACTGCTCTTTGAGGACATAAATTAATGCAATATGTTTTCTATTCGTGCAGCACTATCCTGTTTTCTGGTTACAGTAAGATGATAAACTAGAATTAGTTGAACAACAGGCACACTTCATTCAGTTTCAGAGATGATTATTCTAACAAGACAGCAAAGTAAACTAGGTATAAGTAAATGCAGAGCAAAACCAAGGAAAGCAAAAGGATATTCACTGTGTAACTCTGTGGCTTTTCTATGAATTGGATTATCAGTGCCACTATGAGTTAAGATGTTGTTACAGACAGTATTCTAACAAACTGGGCTTCTACTTTTTCATCTTTCCATTTTAGTATGAAAGTACCTTCAACATCAGCAGACATGATACTGTAAGACAGTCAGCTGTTTCATTTTCAAATGCTTTAATACTGTGATTAATTGGGAACCATACATATTTCTTACTGTTTAACGTCCCTTGAAATAGTATCATTTGGGATTTGGTCAGATACATGTTCTTGGCACTCATGGCAAAATAACCCATCCACAGCCATCATTTTTTTTTATACTAGGTGCCAGCTTAAGCCCTGTCTACTTAACACAGTAACTGCACCAAATAAACAGGCTATTCTGTGCCACCACCACCACCCCTCAAAAAAAAACAACAAACCAAAAAAACCCAAAACGAAACAAACAAAAAGACCCCCCACAACAATCCCAAAACCCTTAGTCAAACTATTATGGCATCTATTGTATTCACACTTCTAAGAAAATATTCAAGGTGTTGATGAAAAAGCTTGCTACTTTCAAACTACGATCTCATTTCAAAATATGATATACTGGGTTTTCAACTGGTTCTTCCAAACACATTAGGCATTTCAGCAGGAAGCTTTTGCTTTGACTGACTAAAAGCTGTTCCTCTGGTTACTAAGTGGATACCTGGGTCTGGCTCCAACACCACAGACAGGTATCCATTTACCAGCAGTTAATGTCTGGTGTATTTAAAAGTGAAGGTATATCTCCCATGATGCTCAAGGTATTCCCAGATACATTTTGAACAAAAATACCTAAAATAAAGGTACATTAATATAGTGAAGGGCAACTGCACATTTCTTGATGGCATGGATATCAAGGTTTTTATTTAAGCAGTATTCAGGAAGGGAAGTATTTTTTATATATATATTGCAATTTAACACCTGTAAATACACCTTTGGGTTCTGAAATTTAAGCAAGGCCTCTAGGAGATTAACTATAGCCTAAGGCTTCGCTGAAATTATATGCACTTTGTATACACCAGTGAAGTAGGACTGCAACTATGTGATTTTCAAGAGAACTGACTGTTGATATGATTTGAGTTTCCTTTATGGTACCAAAAATATAATAAAGCATTACCAGATGAACGTTTACTAGCTAATATACATATATTGCATATACACACAGGGACATATTTCATCTCAAAATGTATTTTGAAAATATTCCAGACCTTTCATACGATTTAACATAGCTATTTTGGTACTGCATGAAAATACCTCATCAGCTAGATACCAATGCCTACATACAGGCTCCAAGACTCATTCCCCTCTGCAAATGCAAACTCTAGACTGCTTTTAAACAAAATTCTCTGCACTGATTCCCTTGATCTAGGGACCTCCTGTGATATAATGCTACTGTCAATAAGAACAGAAAGCAGTCAATTGTAGCCAGAACTGAACATACAAGATGGGATTTTTGCTTCTCTGCAGAACAGGTAGCTGAACTTATTGGTTATCTGAATGGAAATCTTCCTGGGAAGCCTGTGTTAAGTGAAGCAAATCCAGCAAGCCTCAAAAGGTGAAGCGTGTTGATGCTTAGCAGCAAATTCTATAGAACTTACACGTCAGATGGTCTCTACTAACAGCTTCAGCTCACGTATGCCATGGCCGTACTTTCCACAACAGCTTTTGCTGACTCCTATTCAAGTGTCCTTTCAGAAAATCAGCTGTTACGCCAACAAATTGTTGAGTTTGACATAAGCACAGGTATTTTCACCTTTCTTTTTTCTCCTAGACTCTACACGTTCCAACATCCATTAAAAGAAACTACAGGAACAACTTTCACAAGACTATCTCAGAACTTGGTTTTCATTCACATTACAGAGGCTGAATTTCTGCATGCTTCAGCTGGAAAGTGAAAGGTAATTTATCAGCTGCTTTCAATCTGGAAGCTAATGGAATCAGTTCTTCTGGTGAAGAAGGTTAACCAAGCTCTTCTACACTATTCCCTTCTTCCTATATAGGAAGATTTTAAACCTTTTAATTTTGAGTCAACAAGGTGGCAAAATCATTTTACACAGAAAATTAGTTTTGTAAGCAGATTTACATTTTCAGCACCATCTGCTCTCTTATATGACCTCTTCCTTTAAACTAAGGGAATGAAATATTTCTTAGGACTGCACTGCTACAGTGAAATTCTGAAATTTGCAGTACTCCGCTTGCATGCAAGTTGTTTTATTCCATGCCCATACAACATTTAGGCAGTTTTCCCAAAGCAAATCACAAACATATTCTAACTTAAATCCAACTTTAATTTTCTTCTAATTAGAAGTAAAATCGCTTTTAGCAGAACTTGTCTTTCAGTAAAACATGAAATCTAAAGTCATTTTCTAGGAAGATAGCTATGTCCAAACACATCTGAAAACTTGAACAACCTCATGAGTGAAGCAGACACAAATGAAAATTATAGTACAAAGTCGTGTAAAAATTCTTGCCTGCGTAACTTGAGGTAAGTTACAACATCAATGAAATTAAATTTAAATTGAATACTTTCATTATATACAAAAAATTTTACTTCCTTACTTTTTTTTAATACCACAATAAAAATATAAACAGGAAAGAACAGAAAGGACCATCATCATAGTGCTAAAACTCAAAGTCTGATGCAATTCAAAGCAGGAACTAAGCAAGGAAATAAATTTTTATTATTAACTAGGCAGTACCTCTAACCCTGCTAGGGAAAACCTTACTTATTTGAAATCCCATCACTAAAGCCATGAGGAATATCTGTCTTCATTTGCCTTTCCCCCATCACTTCCCCTGAAAGATGATAACAAATCCCATTCATGGTGCCATTTCCATAGAAGTACTGGCACTTTGCAGTGGAAGAGAACTTTGCAGCAAAGGGAAAACGGGTCTCACTGGGTCCCAGCAGGACTTGCATGGCAGCATTGCCAGCCATGACTCTGACTTCTGTGCAACACAGAGTGCCAGCTGACTGCCCACGCAGGTGGGACAGCCAACAGATAACGGTTATTCTCTTAGCCAGAAAAAAAATGTATTGGTACTGACGTTTTTCATACTGGATGTTTAAAAGGCAACAAACTAAGGACAAAGCTACCCCTCTATCCAGCACCCTTATAGTAACAGCGTAGTAGAAGTGACTTAAGGGGGCCTGCTAGCCTGTACCATCTGTGAACCTCCCCTAAATATTTTTCTCTTTAGAAATTAAAATAAAAGCGTAGGTAGGGCTTTTGTTTCTTAGATCAGCTAGATCAACCTGTATTCTGAACATACAAAAGCAAAAAGTACTGACTTCTTTCTGAAATACTTTAGCTACCCTACAAATGCCCTGAGAATGTATATAGATAATCTTCCAGGCAAGTCACCTGAACTTATGGATTTGTAAAACACTCTCCGTATCATTGAGGAGTTTGGTAATGGTATCTGAACCAATTGATATGAACTTCTTTGACTGCAACACAAAGATTGACTTGCTAGTATTCCTCAATTCAGTTCTCACACATTTAGCACCTACTACACCTGTCCCCCCCATCTCTGACTTTGGTAACTATGTATCTACTGGTCTTTAGCAACCAGAAGAAGAGAAGGAACTGCGGGGAAATAAGCACTTCCAGATTAATCATCTTTGCCAGGCACTGAATTTCATTTAAAAAAAAAAAATTACTGAAGCACAGGATAGAAAAAATAGATAAGTATCTTTCCCCTCAGCAGCCAGAAAACATCTCTGATTGTCTTTTTTTTTTTTTACCATAGAAATAATATCTGTAGGTGCAATTTCCATAGATGCTGAACTCTGGCTTGCTTCTACTTCCCTGAACCCAAGCAGAATACTTACTAACTTCAGAGCTGCCAAAGCACGCTTTGCAAAATCCTCTCGAAAAATCATTTTATTGTTAAACAAAAAAAATTAAGTTTGTACAAAAATGATCAATCATTGAATTGTAAATAAGCCTGCAGGAGATCTATATTATATCATCCCTCTCAAACCACTAAAGAGTTCTGACTTCCAAAAGCAATCCTTGGACCAGCATCAAAATTGGCTTGTTGATTGAACTATGCATACATGAAAGCAAAATTAGGACAAAAAGGATTTTGTGAAAACCACCATTAGAGAAAACATTTTTCACATCCATTTAACACAAACTTGTCACAAGAGTGTAATTGCAAACAAAAATGTAATTTACCTATAACTACATCGTGGCCATCAACCAGGCCTGCAGAGAACAGCTCCTGAGAAACACCATCTGCTGTGTCTGTCCAAAAGGTGAAATGAATAAGTATGAGAGCCCACAAAAACAACAAAAGCTATCAGTCATCCAATGCAATTTAACAAAAATATATTTTAGTTCCAAAATACCCATGGAGGCATGCTTGAATTCAAAATTATCTTTAATTAGGAGGAAAAAAGATAATTATCTGATCAGCCTCTGCACAGCAAATCGCACGAAGTGGTGACTTGATTCATTGCAAACCCCCTACAGACCTTTCCTGGCCACTAGCATCTCTCCTCTATTATCTAACTACGTACTCCTACACAGTTTACAAGTTCAGTATCTTCACAACCAAGAAAATAAACTATGTTTTGGTGTTGTTTTCATTGTTTTCTTTATCCCCTCCATTGTTCTGCATATTTAGATAGAGACATGCTATATAGGCTTTCTTGTTTGTTACCAGTGGGGCAAAAGAGTTACATGAACAGTCATTACTTTGAGCTTTAGGCTTAAAATAGCTTTTAAGTACTGTGACCCAGGAAATTCAGAGCTTTGAATCAATTTTGCATCAACTGCTATACCCGAGTAGGTTAATTCCTAAGTCCCTGTGACTAGTACTTGCTCCTGGATAAAGACTTTAGAAGGCTTAGAGGTGAGTAGGAGGAAACAGCAGGAACAAGCCTAAATGCCAGCTAAGTCTCAACTGTACTAAGGCCTCAACACCAAATACCTGCATGGAGCACATGCTTTGAGGCAGTTACACAGTTGCAACATTTCCTCAAGAAACACACACAGATGAAAAACAATATAGCTGAGCTAGCTGCAATTTCTGGAGAGCTCTGAAGATGAGAATCATAGCTGCCTTCTGGCTGCCTCAGTGACTGATGACTAGGAACAGTCCTGGTTTACTTTACTATGCCATATCCTCTATTTTTTGACCAAGTATGAATTCTCAAATGGCTTACGGAACTGCTTAGAGAGTATTTAAGTAATTCTTTTGACAAGTTACTAAACCAGGATGCTCTGTGCTCAATTAAGTAAGAGACCTCTTTTGTTATTACCCATTGCCAAAAATCAGTGAGAAATGCAGGTAGACAA
Organism: Balaeniceps rex; assembly: GCA_013401315.1. Lineage (NCBI taxonomy): Eukaryota > Metazoa > Chordata > Aves > Pelecaniformes > Balaenicipitidae > Balaeniceps > Balaeniceps rex. The sequence continues at coordinate 11,549 of VYZW01009527.1, forward strand.
CAGAGAGTATATGCATGCACAGAACTACTGCACATAAAAGATACTATGATTTGCAGGAAGAGAGACACCTTTTCCAATCTGGATTCATTTTTAGGCAGAAGGTCTTTGAAGGCTGTTCTAAATATAGTGAATACTGACTTCTGAGAAATATGAAATGTGTTCATAGTTCAAAGGGTTGCTATGTAACAAGGATGATACCTTCTTACTCAATGTATCAGCCTCCTGTGCATTTTATCCCAGTAATACTTAGTTTTCTTCAAACAAAAGTAAGTTTTATGAGTTCTTACAACTCTTAGCATTGGAAAGCCAATATAGTTCTACAAGCATGCAGTAGATTTTAAAGTTTCAATGCCAGAATTTCTTTCTGGTGATGATACCAAAGCTAGAGATGCAACTCAACTTTCTGCTGAGGACAGCATTTGAAAAATGGCGTGCACTTCATACTTGTTAACAGAACTTCTTTTATTACAAAGGGGAAAGGAACTCAAATATTACCACCATCACCACATACACCTTTATGGCTACTATATTCCATTCCCTACAATGTTTTCCAAATGTGAAAATGGAAATTCCAAAGCTGTAAATATTGCTATGCAAGATCTTATATACTGCATAGATCATTTCAATAAGACCTGAAACTGATAAAGTATACTGTGGATCAAGTCTTCTAATATATACTATATATTATGCAACCTTGCCACTAGAATTTACATACATCTGCTATTCTTGTTCAAGTGAAGTTCAATATAAAGCTCTGCACAGTAGCAAACATTCCAGAGAAGTAGTCTGTATTAACCATAAGCAGTAACCAATTTCTGAAATACCTTCTTGAGCAATAAGAGAATAATTCAATTGAAGGAGCCTTACCTCTGCCTGGAGTAAACTCAAACCGTATGTCATTAAGTTCTTTCCTGGAGTTCCTGAAAAACATTCAGTGTATACATTAAAATGTAATGAAGAACAGAACAAGTATTCAGTTCCTACACCCAAAGAATACCTATGGCATTGACAATTGAATTTTTGTAGTGCGAATTTCCTCAACTTGAAAAACATTGCTCTCCCAAAGCACCCAGACTGGAGAGACTCCACTGCATTTTCATGGCAATATTTTGGTGAACACTAACAGAAAGATATGCTTAAGCTGAAAAATGCCTTCAGTAACTTAGAGGATAAAACAAGGTCCTCTGATAAATATTTTCCTTTTCATCTTCAAAACACACTCTGCCATACTGGTTCAACATAGTCTGAATAGTATGTATTACCCCTTCTCCAACAGTAACAAAATACTCACTTAGACTTAAAGCTCCCTATCTGAGATCACATGTATAGAGATGCTCGTTCAAGAGACAAAATATCTAGTAAACATTAAATGCTGAAAAGCAGTGTTTGATGCACAGTGTTTATAAAGTTGTTTGAAATGAGTAACTTCTTTCACTGACCACCATTGCCTCAGCAGTGAGGTTCTATCTACACATAAAATAAGCAGTGGAGTGTGAAAGCCAAAGGTTTCCTGCCTTCCCATTTGTCACGAAGAGTGCTTTAACCAGTTCAGTGTATTACACAGTCATAAGGGACTCAATACCTACGCTAAAGAATTCCTTTACAGTCTCATACTGTGCTCCAAACCTCCATTCCTTGCACGTTTCCAGCTTCAGTTTTAGTTAATATTTTCTACAATCAATAAAACATTAGCCTCTTCGCAAAATAGATGTCCATCTCATTTTTGGAAATGGCAAGGCAACTGAGCATAGGGATGAACTTAATTGCTGTAGCACACTCTTTTTCCAATGAATAGCTCAATCCACTTGAAAAACTAATAGCAACAGAATGTGTTTTGCAGTCCATTATTCTTCTCCTCAGCAAGGAAACTGTATGCAAGCTCATATTTCAGCGTACCAGGCCATGAAGTCTTGCTGTGGGAAAACTAAATCCAATAGGCAGGCATACTCAGCTGTGACTTACAGCTATTATCACTTGCTAAATACTTATAAAAATATTACAGAGTCAAAAACCAGCAACATGCAGGGACACAAAAACCAAAATGATTGGCAACACAGACAAAAGCCAGATAGCAAACCCTGGAAAGTAAGTATGCCACATGCAGTGCTTAAAATGAAAAGTACTCATTTACTGAATATACTGAATGCTTCAAAGCTGAAGGAGTTTCAGGTTCCTAAAATTCTACTCCAAATAAAAAACTATGGGAGTTTAAGACCACTAATACAAAGCTGCAGATAATGCAGCTAGCCAGGTACAGATTTACGAGGTTCATTTACTTCCGTTGTAGAAATCTACTGCCATTATATGGAATATTTACACTCTCTATTTGTATTCAACAGAGAATTAGTATGAGTCTCAGTTCTTTCCTGATGGAAAACCAGATGGCTTTCTGTTTAAAAAAACCAACCAAACAAAACCCCCACATATGACCCATCTCTGAGCTCCCTTTCAACAATCCACTTCCCTTTGCTGAAACTTATTATATCTAATAAGCTTGTTAAAACTGCCACTTTCCAAAAAAGGGAAGTTGCACAGAAATTTAGCATTCTTCTTAAAATATGTTTTGCCTGAATGTGGGATGCAGCTCAGATTTAGATACTCATTTCCTGCACACACTTTTGAAGCAGGAAATTGAGGGAATAAAAACTTTTATCTCACACCTTTACAGAGGTAAACCAGAAAGTTTGCTTCTTATTGGCACCTATACTGAATTGCTCTAGCCTGCATATCTTTTTCCAGAGTCAAACACTAAAACCAGCTAAGTAATTCTGTAGATTTCGCACTCTTACAGTTATCTATCTAGAAACGAATACACTACGCTCTCAGATTATACCTTTCCACAGACCTCCCATAAGTAGAACATCCACCATATAAAAAGGCACTAAGTAATTATGAACTCTCATGAAAATTATCAGCTTTCTTACAGACTGATACAGCTATGTGAAATACCGGCTGCTCCTGATACAGACTCTTTCCTTGAGCAGGATGCAAATTGGGTGTATTTTACTTCGTCTCCAAATTGCAGAATGTCCGAAACAGAAAGTTAATGAGTGAAACCTGTTTATTTAAGTGAAGGTGAAAATTCAAGGAAGG
>VYZW01009531.1:4942-23502 GCA_013401315.1 Balaeniceps rex
TGGAAGCGTTGGCTATAAAACATATGAAACACTGCTTGTAAAAATTTTAGAACAGTAAAGGACTTGTTCCAATGAAAAATTTGGTCCAGAACGTTTTGGGGTCCTAAATGGATTCGGAAAACAATATTCATTAAGGATTTTCATTTCTGTTGGGTGCAAATTTCCTCATAGGTGCTGTCACTACATGTATGTATTAGGTGAGATTAATAGTTATAATAACTTCTACAGGAAGGTGCCATGTGTGATATGGCAACTGGTATTTGTAAAAAGCTATCTGGCTACTTGAAGGCCTGCATACAGATGTGTGATCCTATTCCTTACACAGACATAAACGGGATAATTTGTCTTTATTCCCTGTATTTATTATTGATTATCCCTTCTAAGAATTGTAAGTGTTCCCCATTCACAATTTAATTTCCCTTTGAGAAACTTTTTGTGTAGCTTTAGGATACTAAAACTTTATTAAGCTGTATCATTTTTCAAGCTCTTTTTTTTTTTTCTTGCATGATATACTAATACCTAATTATTGCTGCTACTCTGATGTGTTTCAAGCTGTGGGCTTTTTTTTTTTCATGTACAGCAGGTGAAAACACCCACACTGTATAAAAACTCTCTTGCTTTCTTCTACATTTAAACGATAATCATGTCATCAAAGCAGAAGTTAGTGACTAGAAGAACATTTAAGGATGGATCCTGCCCTGCTGAAATTATATTGAAATTATGTTCACTGCCATACACCTCATTCTTCTGAAAAAGAAAATTATACATGGATTTAGGCTATTGCTGTCCTTTCTATGACAAAGCAAGAATAGTATTTAAGAGGTTCCCAAACTCTTAGCCAAGACCTATTATAATCCTGAAAAGAAGCATAGCAAGTGTAAAGGAAAAAGAAAAAAAGAAAGAAACACCTAACAAAACAGAGTTTTCTATAAAATTGGGGGGAAAATGGGTCTAAGAATCTTATTAAATGCAGAAATATATTTCATTAACTGCAATATTGTTATCCTGATTCATACGGTGCTGGAGAACAGTCTCTGTCTTACAAAAGGTTCTAACACTGTTCTAGTAAATAAACTCTCAATAATTATTCATGTTATAGAAAATCCTGACAGTCTAGCCAAGATAGACAGCTGATTGTGCAGGGAAGGTTTGTGTGCAACACAGTCTCACCTTGAGGCCTTCATGACCTGTACTAACAAAATGGAAAAGGAGCAGTGAAGGGACTTGCTCTTTCTGTTATGCAGCTAGGCCTCGGAGACGTCAAGAGCTTTCACATAGGAAGTGTGGAAGCGAGCAGAAAACTGAGCTTAAACTGAAGTCTGCAATATTTCCACCTGTGGGTTAAGCTTTGTAATGGACACCAAGCCTTGGGCTGGCTCATGTGTTGGCCCTGGCCATGTGAAGGAAGTTGCCTGGAGTCAGAGAATCTCAAGGTAAAAGCTGGGAAGTGACTGAGCCAGGGCCACTGCAAAGAAATGATTACCAGTCTCAGAAGTAAAAGGCCTTGCCAAAGAATGAAAATATAGTGTATTGGAACTAGGATAAAATTCCTCCTTTTGGATCAAATTTACTTCCCAATTTTAATTCAAAGTAGATGAAACTTTAGTTCTCTTTAGGACAAATAATGATTTTTCCAGGTTATCCTTTTTGTTCATTCATTGTCTGAGATTAGAAGGTCACTTCTTGAATCTTAGACTTTCTGTTAAAGGCCTGTAAGTAGAAGTGGCACTGAGGATGGAAAAAGGTTCATTCTGAGAGGAGGATCTTAGAGACATGCAATTGCAGACACACACAATGATCAGGTCAAAGCTTATAGAATAGCAACAGACAATTTTATATTTGTACTATCTATGGCAAAATGGTTAAACAAACCCTGTGAGGGATTGTTGGTTGGACTGAATCCATCGAGTGTCCTAGAAAGCAATTAATCTGTTCTGTAGCATATGCTGCAGGCTAGACGCTTAAAAAACCAACCAACCAACCAACAAAAGTGGAAAGAGAAGGGGAAAAGAGAGGGAGGGGAAGGAAAACAGTAAACGTCTTCTGAAGAATCCGAGTCTCTGCCAAACAAATGCCTTCAGTGTTAGGTGCAACCTGCCAGGTAGGTATTTGACACTGTTTAAAAAAATGTGTGGCAGTATACAAGAAGTAACATTACAGATCTGATAGGCATACTGCAAAACCTGCAAGAAAAGTTATCTTTGCATTTCATAGCACTCTGACACAACTCACACACAAACAGCAGAACTGTACTTAGCATCACCTATTGAAAATTCACTCATCGCTGAAGAGTCAAACAGGGAAACTCCATTAGTCAGTGCTGAGTGCAGTGTGTGATGAAGCCACACATAATGACGTACTCCTGAACCCACACATTACATGTCCCCTCTGTATTTGGTCTGTGTCTGCGCGTGGTTAAATCTCAAGCAACTGGAGGGACTGTTAATAGGCCAAACAGACTGCAGTATGGCTCTGCTCCAAGCTCATTATTTGGGCTTGTTGCGTTAGAGCTGTGGTATTGGGTAGAGGGTTCATCAAAAGCTCTGTCTAAGTGTATAGGATAGCAACGTTTTCCAGATTATTACAACAGCATTTAACCTGGGCACTGTGACCACAATTACAAGGCAAAATTCTGTTTGTCTGAGGGGATAAAATGTTGCAAGCAGAAAGAAAATTTCATCTTGCTATACAGAAGATACATATGATGTGCAGTTAGATGACTTTTAGGATTGCTCTAGCAAACATAGCTACTTAGTGTGTTAAAACAATGCTAGCACAAGCGGTTTAAGAATAAATGGGTAGCGTTGGCTAAAATCTAGACAGCTTGGATACAGCTGCTCAGGATGATATGGATCTATGTGTTTGTGGCTGCATAATGGATGTGTAAATTATGCAATGTCCCATGGTGGCAGACTGTACATCAATACTTTTACATTTATGCATTGATATAAAACTATAGTTTACAGCCTGTCAGGATGATATGCTAACAATTTAAGTACAGAGACCTCATACAGCAAGGCAATTAGGTAAATTAAGTACATAAGCTTGAGTTTAATTTTAAGCCTGGGACCAATTACAAAGAAATCAAGAAAACTGTTTCCATGTTAAATTCTAGTCACTGCCCAGCCGTGGAAGTATTCTACAAACAGCATTGCAGTAATGCTGCATATGTCTGTGACGGGGTTTTCTGATGTGAAGCCCACCACGGCTCCTTAAATAATAGGCACTAGGACAGACTTCTGTGTCCTGGGACTTGATGCTACCAGCTACCAGACTGACTTTTACAGGTTAGTGGGGAAAGGCACCCCATCTAGATTTTCCAAACTCATGTTGGGTTGTAGGCAAAAGAGTTTCTGCAGCACTATTATTTGGTTGTGTTGTTTCCAAAGAAACATGTCTCTCGTTTACTACCATTATCAGAGGCTTTTCAGTATAAGGCAAAAAAAAAAAAAAAGAAAAAAAGAAAGTGTTATTAATCATCAATTTAGCAACACAGTGCCAAAAGCAAACTGTAAAAGAATAGGAAACCCAAGTGAAATCTGTCATCAACTTCTTGTCCTACCTATGCCTTTTTTTTAAAGGTATCAGTCTACTGTGGAAGCCAAAAGATCAATTCAGCATTATTCCATCTCTGTAATAACAGCTACTGTCTTTCAGAGTATTCTTCTATCACTAAGTTTCCTTCCTTTAATTTTTGTTTTGTACTGATTGCTAGTCTTCTGTAAATAGCTAAAACCTCCCTCTGCTAACCTGGGGGCTCTTGGTCTGCTGTAGTTGTAGTTGAGCTGTATGGCTTCTGTGGGCATATTAATAGCACACCCATGAGCTTTGATAAGGAGGATGTCATCTGTACAGACGATCGTTGGAATCCTGATTCGTCTACACATTTTGCTTTTTCTATTAAGAAAAAGTCAGTTGAACTGCATTCATAAACCAATGAAGTAATATTTTAAAAATTATCCATCATAAAAGTTATTCTTGTCCTCAACATGCCACAGTTTCATTTGTATTTTGTTTTAGTAGCATTGCTTAGAGCACCCATGATGTATTTATCAACAGTACTGCTTTTAGGGTTAGTATGTCATACAAACACTGAAGAAATACTGATTTAACTCAGTGCCTGTTGAAGGCTGAGATTTAGCTGACTAGATATTACAGTTCCAACACCAACATTTTTATAGGAAAGAAATACCATTTTATATGCCAGATGGTGAGAGAATGTTACAGTATTTTTTTAAATCCATTACCCATGCAAAAAGTCACTAGTTCCATACACTTACTTCCACCTTTCCTTAAAACACACTATGCATCCTACAAAGCTATTGGAAACCTGAGTTTTCGACCAGTTGTACAGATACCAAAATGTTAATTTTGCAGGCTTACTTGCCTTGAGCTGGATGAGTAGTATGCATGGACCATATAAGCATCCAAGCAGCATTTGTGTAGTGAAACAGAACTTGTCAAGAAAGGTATGACTGTTAGAAAGTATTTAAAGCACTTTTCAGCTGCATCTCACATAAAACTATTTGTGTTAACCCCTGAAGTCTTTTATTACTGGCAGGAATTCTTAATAAATGAATGAATAAATGGTATATGAAAAAAGCAGTGTATCTAATACCCATAGTCTACAAACTAGAAAATATTTAAGACTAAAGAAACTGCTTTACCGGATACAAGAAATGCAAAAGTGGTGGAAGACATTACTTGTCTCTCATTGTCTCACCCACTCACACACAGACTGTGCCTGACCTAATCCATTATCCTGTCATCACTGGCATATAACAACAGAATATCTTTCTTTTTTGTTAAAAGCCAGAAATTTAAACTTTAGAGGAAACAAAATAAAAATGCATAACTTAAAATCTCTGCCACTAGCTGGATTTCTGTTCTGCTCCTCAGGAAAAAAAACTTACACTGTAATTTAGCTTTAGAAAAATGGTGCTTGGATTCAAATGATGGGTCAGAACTCAGCTAATTTCTGCTATGATACCACATATCTGTAAAATACTATCCAAAATATATCCATTATAAGTAGAATCTAATTAAAAGTTTTAAAATTGCAATTTCTAGTACATAAGGTGGCCATTTTTTTTTCCTATGGACAATTTTAATTTGGCCATAAATAGTATGTTCAAATACTTCATTGTGAACATACAACCTTAAAGAGTTGTTCCGACCTCCAGATATTTGTATTTAACTCTGTAAGAAAATACATTAGAAAAATAAAAATAAAAAATTTATGGAAATGTAGAAATATCTCTGTATGCAGTTCACTATTTCAGTGCTTTCATGTGCACCTTTTCAGTCACTCAGCATCCCTTTGATAAATTCCATAAAACTAACCAAGTAAAAAATAATCTGTATTAATATATTGGAGAAAGGTTTTTGGTCTCTATATATTCATTCTTTGGGAACTAATTAAAATTGATTTTGCTGCTGTTGGTCTTTAATGCCATCCTACATTGTGACTGCTTTTTCCTATGATTATTTCATAGTTCTGAATCAAGGACCATGTAACTGGTGCCTAGTAGGTTTGACACCCATAATTTTTTGGTCATAAATATTTAGGTTTTCTGAGAGAGTTTAACTTGATTTATGTACATTGAAAAAATTGGTATGGTGTAGGCGTCACTCAATTTGGTCTAATAAGTTGTGTGGTGTCGTGTCCTAACAATCCACTAAGCTGTAATCACTATTTGTATGCAAAGCATTGCAATTAGAGTAATTTTCTTTGCTGGTGATTCTGAACTGGAAAGAAAAACAAATTAGAATAAAAATGCAAACTCTTTATACCCCAGTATATTATGCATTATTTGAATATAAAAATTGACCTTCATAGCTTCAGAAGAAAGAAGAGATTGTACTTCTTCCTGCTCTCAGTTTGAATCCGCTCTTTTTTTTTTCTACCTTTCTGGGTTTTTTTTTGATTTCCACCTACCTTGGCCATAGATATATCTTCTTAACTGTCCTGGTTTCAGCTGAGTTAGAGTTACTTTTCTTCCTAGTAGCTAGCATAGTGCTGTGTTTTGGATTTAGCATGAGAAGAATGCTGATAACACACTGATGTTTTAGTTGTTGCTAAGTAATGCTTAGACTAGTCAAGGACTTTCTTTTTCAGCTTCCCATGCTCTGCCAGGTGCACAAGAAGTTGGGAGGGGGCACGGCCCAAGATAGTTGATCCAAATCGACCAAAGGGCTATTCCATACCATATGACGTCATGCTCAGTATATAAACCGAGGGGAGTTAGCCGGGGGGCAGCGATCGCTGCTTGGGGACTGGCTGGGTGTCGGTCGGCGGGTGGTGAGCGGTTGCATCACTTGTTTTCTTTTCCCTGGGTTTTGTTTGTCTCTCTCGTTCTCCTTTTCATTACAATTATTATTATTATTATTATCATTATTATTATTACTATTATTATTATTTTATTTCAATTATTAAACTGTTCTTATCTCAACCCGTGGGTTTTCTTACTCTTGCCCTTCCGATTCTCTCCCCCATCCCACCGGGGAGGGGGAGGGTGAGCGAGCGGCTGCGTGGTGCTTAGTTGCCGAGTGGGGCTAAACCACGACATTAACGTTTTTCAAGATTCTCAGAGAGATGAGGACTTTACAATACATTTAAAACTGAGCAATCTAAGTCTTTTGTTATTTTCTAAAAATAGTGAGCATGGCCACTTGTGAGCTAACAGGTAATTCAAATTGTGTAGGAATGTCAATATTCGACTCTTATGGTAAGTCTGACTTTTATCTGATTTGCTTGACTAAACTGCAAACTTCATAGAAGTTTTCTAATAAGGATATAGAATATTCTGTATTAATAAGAAAGATCTCTTTAATTCAATAGACTCAATAAGAAACATCTGACTCTAAATTACTGCACTGCCATAGGTGACATTTTTGAACTATGATTTCAAAAATATGTTATTTGCTATTTTTCTGTTTAGAATTGGTTCGAAAGGGATTTTTTGTTTTGTTTTTTTGTTTGTTTGTTTGTATTGTTTTTTAAAACTAAAGAAAACCCAGTGGCAAAGGCAAGCACCTGTTGCACAGCTCACTTTCAAAGGTGGCTGCCAAACCAAAAATCTTTGTGTAATAAGAAAGATAACAGGACAAGAGGAATATATTTCGTTAAACGGTGATTCTCCTTATCTTACTGACTTTTAATGAAGAAAATAAATTCTAATTAGATTTCTCTTTGATTCAGTAAGTAAAGTCATGGAATGCTATGGGGAAGGAAACCCCCATGCCACCACTCAAAGAAGTACTCTGGTTAGGCAGGAAACACTTCTGCTGGCTTTATGGGGGATATCTTCCAGTACGTATCATGAACAAGGTAGGAGGAAGTAGGTTTCCTCACTGTTTATACAAATTATTTTTCATATATTTGAAGTGGATAGATAACGATAGCTGCTGAACAGCAAGCAGCACCAGCCTCCTGAGAAAAACCTTTCCTCTTGGAGGACACCGCTGCACCACCACAGTCTCATGACAAGGAATGTGTCATTTGTGTTGCTTCCTTTCCACAAGACAGTGAGTACAGTCAAAATGTAATAACAATGACATCATACGATGTGCAGTAAAAATCTGTCTTATTATCAGTCTTTTGGTTTGTGCATTTTGCTTCAGAACTTCCTGAGCTAGTAGCACGCAGTGAAAATTTGCTGTCTGCTCCTACAGACAAGTAATCTCAGCAGTTTCACTTTTAAACTTGATTCAGTTCTCAGTTGCTCTGTGAAGATTTTAAGTAAAATCATGTTCCTGTTGAAATACAGAGAAGCTCTGCTATTGACCACAGCTGGGACTGGATTTCACCCTATGATGCTGTCAAGTTTTTGACATTTATATGCCACCCTCACTTCTTGAATCTTATGATTGCAACTAAAATGTAGCAATGTTTAAAAAGAAGGAATGTGTTTTTCCATTTGCATGACTTTAATGATTGAACTGACTGAGCTTAACATTTTCTTCAAAGTTCCCACTTTGGCTGGCATTGCTAGCATTGAAATTGCAAATATATATCTCAAAAGGAACATATTTTTAGAAAGTTTTATGCGATAGGAAATGGGGTCTTAAGATGAAAAGTGCTTTTCATCTTAGCAGTAATTTTTATCTCACTTGTGTATGTAAGCAATGTGCTGTGGAGGAAGTCAGGCTGTGTGTATGTTATTAGCTATATGTACACATTTGCCTGCTTGATTTCTTTTCTAACTCAATCAAAAGAAGCTTTTAGGATGAACAAGTAGGAGATGAAGCAAGGACCAGAGGCAAGACACCTTTCTGTACATTATCTCCTAAGAATTAATGGTGAGACCATTACTGGGGAAGTAATTAAAATTATATCACTGCTTTATCAAAAGGATGCTTAATCATTAAAAGCTTCCTCATTTTAGAATAGAAAGGCAGGTCAGTATTTAAGGACAGTTTGCGCAAAACCAACAAATGAAGATAGTGACTCTAAAGGATAGATTTACAACAACTAAAATATCCTGGTGTTTGTGAGACGCAATAGGTTTTCTGAGATCAAAGGTTATAGATTTTCTGTTCTTTGTATACATGCCTATGTATACTTTTGAATTTATATACAGCATATTTATTTTTAGGGGCAATTTTCATTTAAGAAGCTGTTTGTTACAAGCTGCTAGAGAAAAGTTTCTTGTAGGTGCCAGTACATCTTGGCCTGTTGCACAGCAGGGCTGAGAAATAGAGGCTGAATTTGAGGACTCAGTTTAGAACAGCTGAATCTAGGGCATATCCTCAAGAGCGCAGAAGTAATGAAATCTACAAGCTGATCTTTCCCTGCCTTTAGAGGGAGGGTAGCAACACCTACAGTACAGGTTCTTCTTCATTCATGGCATGGACACAGTTATATAAGGTAAATTTGTACCATGCATTGTGCTTGCCTCCTCTTCATGCCAAAAACTAAATCAGGGTTTATCAGCTAAAGCATGCCTCTGCCTCATGACCACACATCTGGTTTTGGCTCAAAGTATATACAAGAATGCAGTATGTAGGGTAAAAAAGCTCAGGGGTAACAATACATCTTGACTTTTAAAATGACAGAAATTGTTAGCCTTTACTTTCAGGCACCTAAATTTGTGAAAGTTAGGTTTATACAGAATTCATGCAATTGACGTGATTTTAATGGAAGCAGGTGATCTGTAACACTTTTGACACTGGTGCTTTACATAAGATGTCCAAATAAACATTGAAAATGAAGATTTAAAGCTCTCAGTTTTGAACAATGTTTTGCTGCATTGTGGATGATGTTATTTTGTACTACATTCTAGTGTAGAAATATAGGAAGTGCAGAAATAGCAGTAGAAGTTTATGCGGAGACCTTGGGGACACTCATGATTCCCAGATCACAGGTTTGGATTATCAGGGACCTAGAGCAAAAAATTTTGAAATATTCATTTCTGGCCTCTGAGTTCTGAGTACAGATTTACCATTCTGCTGAGCTTGATTCCCTGATTATAGACACATTGACTGGAGAGGTTTCCCCTTAAAATAGGTTCAGTTTCCCAAAAGAGAGGAAGGGAAATGTGGATGGCTGTAGAACAAATGAATACCTGAGCAGTGTATGAAGTCTAGCCACTTAGCCTTTGTTGACAGCTGTTTTAAATAAAAATCTTCATTTTGCACAGAAAAGCGATACAGAAATTCCAATCCTGCTTTGTGATTGGGAGCTTACATGACTTTGTTCTTGAAAAATACATTTTATAGCTGCCTTGTTTAGGGATTCCCCCATGCATCCCAGCTGATTGTGAGAGACTTGCTTCAATTTCTGACTGCCAGGATAGCCTGGTGGGTCATGGATGTGTAATTCGACATTAAAATATGATTCAATAAAGTCGTTCCGTATTGTATTGCTTCTAAAACCAGGAAGATTTGCACATGTGTATTTCTATGCAAAACTGAGCTGTGTGACTTTGTTTAGCAGCTGACTGGTGGCTGCTTTGGTACCAAATAGGATGAAGTCTTAGAGGTTTGTTCCACAGCCAGGGTACATGTTCTGCTGTTTACTCCACAGCTTTAACATCTTCCTCCTCAAATATATATCTACATTTATACACACACACATACATGTCTACATTTATATACATGCATGCATATATACTTATAAAAGCTTTGCCACTCTCCCTTTGTATCTGTTAGTGACATTGAAAATGTAATTTTGTAGGGAATGAAAGAGTTTTGTGACTGAAAGTTTGTTTTCTTTAGCCAACTAGCTCAGCTGGTCTGGTAAAAAAAAACAAACACAAAAGAAAACAAACTTTTTCAATAAATCTTACATCTCTTTGTTTATCATGCTTACTATTATTAAAACATCGGAGTATGCAAGGGATGTTGTTATCGGTATAATATTGTTTATTAAATGTTAAATCCCTGATTATTGAACTGTAGAGAATAACTACCATGATGAGGGCTGTGCACTGATGTATTCATAGTACACACAAAGAAATATAGTATTATGATTCGGAATTACTAACTGGGATTTTAGATTAACTAATTCATCTCTACTTTTCCATCAGACAAAGAAATGTTAACACCTACAGTGTTAGTAAGTTTAAACATAGACTTGTACATTGGTACTTAATTAAAGGTTGAATTGTAGTTTTTTTTAAAAAAAAAGTCTATTTTTAAAACTCTAAGATTGAAAGCTGGGCTAATTGTTGGTAATTCTATTGCTTTCAAAATCTATTGCTTTTTAGAGTACATTCTTTTTTTTCTCTTTTTTTTAATCACAGCTTTTAATACAATAGATTCTGTATATAAAAATATCAGGCAGGTATTTATCAATTAAAATTCCATCTCTTGTTCTCTTTGAAATATTTATTCAGCAGCTATCTCTCTCTAGGCATTGTTTTACTTCTTATTGTCCCTCCCTAGTGTGTATCCATTCACAGTTAAATTGAAATACAAAACAGTGATAAAACCAGGATTCTCATCTGCTTTGTTTTCATAACTCTCTATGCTGTTTTAGGCTAGGTATAGAAAAAAAGTTCCTCATAGTTACATAGGAGTGCTAAGAAACAGTTTATTCTGACTTCTGTGTTGATCTAAAAAAAAAAGGTGTTTTTTCTACATAATTGAAATCCACCAAGAGGTGAAGTGCTTAGAAAATTTGAATGATTTCATGGATGTCTCAAAGCTTTAAAGATGAAAGATCCACCTTTTCTTCCTGATTAAGCTATGAGAATGATGAGATGCTGTGGGCTTTTTCACTTCAAAGGGTCATTCAAATATAACTCTAAGGGTAGATGCCACAAAACTATTTCCATGCAGTTTGATAGAATGAATTCTTTTTGTGTTATGTGGAAGGACAAGGAGACTGTTTCCCTTGGCTTGTTCTACCTGTTGCTGTTCTGGATGTTCAGGGCAGCTTTTAAAGAGGTACCTGCTAAGCTGCTGAACCTCCTAAGTAGTAGGAGTCTGACATCCAAAATCACATTAATAGCACTCATTACTTTTGATACAATTCTCCCAGGCAATTGCCTTACATTTGATATCAATTAGGTTGTATCAGGAATAAATGCTGCTTAACAGATGCATTAGGGTATGGAAATCTGGCCTCCATGGGACAGATTCTGTCCTGGAACATTTGGGACCAGCTCCTGTCGACTATGGGTCAGCGTTGTTCAGCATTGCTACCTTTGAACAATTCAAGGTTAAAACCATGAATTTCCAAACTTGTTACATAGAGATTTGAATGTCAATGGCTGATTTTGACATTTTGAATACAAGAAGCACTGTTTCCGGTTGAACTCACACAGGCCGAATATGACCAACTCCCACTAACAATAGCCCAAACAAAGCAATGATAATAGAGCTATGAAAAGCACTGTTACAGAGCTTTCCCAAAATGAAATGAAGGAACTCACAACAACGAAGTAGTAAGGAAACATTGTTCTGAAATTGTGATAAAAGGACTTAGCCAAGACTTAAAAGCAAAGCCATAGCTGAACCGGCTTACTCAGTCTTGGCACCTAGACTATACTACAATAAAACATGCTGGTAAAAAAAATTTCTGGATGAATGCTAATACTATGAAGAAAATAATAATTCCAAGTTCATTTCTGTAGGATCTACACAAAATTTCTCATAGCAGTTTCTCTTGTCACTGTTTTTCTGTGTGTTAAAATCGGCAGCAATATTTGGCTTGATCGGTCATTTATTTGGTCATTCTTGGCAGAGAAGCCAGTCCTTTTGGATGTAATTTAATTGCTGGGACTGATGAAGATGTTTTAGTCTATCTCTGCTCCTATCAACTTTGGACTTCACGAGAGCATTAAATTTATTTTAAGTTCTACTTTTTCCATCACTATTTTATTCCTCCCTCTAATATAGATTTCCAGTGCTTGTATAGCCCTGCTTTGTCTTTGATCACTGTTATAACTTTACAAAAGAGTTGAAATAATTTTTTAAAATATAAAATCTCTCTTTTTAATGTAACAGCTATGCTGAATGTACTATTTATCCAAAGACTGTGACAGAAGGTAATTTTATTTGCCATCAAAACTAATCAAGACTGGAAAAAAAAATCAGTATTAGTAAATAATTGAAGTTTTAGAGAAGGCAATGATTTAAGGCTTAGTTCAAAGTCATCTGGAGGTGCACTATTTGCCCTGTGTTGATACCCTTTCAAATTTACCATTTTAAAGAGCATTCGTCTCCGAAACTGAAATAGGTGGAACTATTTCAGTATCTGGATGCCTCATGCTCTTCTTAAATTTGACAGTCTCTGTTACTTTGGGTTAATTTCCAGGGGAAACTCAAAAAGGATATGTTGGATGTTTCAGACCTGTTAGTGGAGGAGTTTCCAGGGTTGTGCCTCTGCAGCAGAGCTACTGCTGGAGCACCCATCACCTGGAGGCTGCTGGCACACATCGCTGCCCATCCCTGGGGCTATCCGGGAGAGGAGGACCCAGACAAGCAGCCACCTTTCTCTCAGGTACATTTTAAGAGTTTATAACTTACTCTCTTTGCCCCTTTGGTAGCATATGGAAATCACTGCAGAAACAGTAGTTTATTTGTAACCTCTCTGCAAAGACTAAAGTGTCTACAATGGACAGCAGAACTAAAGGTATATAAATCTTTATTCATTATTCCTTGCAACAGACTGGTAAAATTGCAAGCATTTCCAAAATGCATCTAATCTCATGTCATGTGACAATATCCACAGCCAGATCATTCACCAAGCAACACCTAGTGGCAGTGTTCTCTGCACTGGGCAGAAGTTACATGGGACAGCAAACACTTTTGAAAAGAAAAAGGAAAGATGCCAAAGTCTGAAATATAGTATATCATCCTCTTCTCCCTGATTAATTGGGATCGGGTGTACTAATTGGGATGGAAAAAGTGTAGATTTTCAGGAAAAAAATTGGAAGTAAGTCATAACAGTAAATAATTTTAACTTTCTTGTCTGTTGATGACTGATTGCTTCATAGGCTTTCCCACTTGCTGTTGTCATCATTCTGTCCTAAATCTTGGAAAGATTTGAATTTTGGTTTAGGGCTTAGTACAGGATAGAGTGCAATATACTGGAAGATTTCTGTTGACTTCATCGTGCTTTGGAGCAAGCCTTTTTGATAGCATTTTCCATATTTGCTTTCAAATATTTTTTCCTCTGGCATCGTAAATTTATGTTCCTGATAAAAATCTCAGGGGTTACAAAGGCTTGAAGAGTAATATATGCATTTCTGTTATGTTGCAGTGGCTTCAGTATATCGCAAGGGCATTGTTAAGACTAGTCACTATATTTCTTAGTCTGAAATCATTATTAAGTGTGTTCTTAAGGGACTGATACAATACCACTAAAATCAGAATTAAAAAATTACTTTGATTTTATTCTTGCCAAACAGAATTTCTCCCACTGAAATCCTTAGAATTTATGGTCAGCTAAAAGTGGACAGTATTGAGAATTTGGCTTGACAAAAAGTGAGTCAGGCCTTTAGGATTTCAGTTATTTAGTAATAAATTCCTCCAAGGAAAGTATTCGGTTTACTAATATTTCCTGATTGAAACATGTTTTGTAGGATTTGGGGTGTGGGATTTTTTGCTCATGTCATGACGTATTTCAGTTAATCATTACGAACCATGTCAAGATAAATATTTGAATTGTATATATTCATTGGCGTTCATTCAAGTGTAATTCTAAATATTTAGTGGCAGCCCCGGCATTTGCAAATAGGCTACACATGATTTGAAAAACTGAGGACATGCTGACAGTTGAGGAGGACTCAGCATACTTGCACCGTATGAAAGGATAGGTGTATTTTATCCAATTAATTTAGCCATGGGATTGTTATTCGGAGTTTATATTGCAGTGAGAGAGAGCAGACTCTTCTCCTTATTCCAAAATTAACTGTCATTCATCTCACACCTGTCCGAGACTGACATAATGCTAACTGGCAGCTTGCTAATGTCTCAAATGGCTGCCGTGCTTTTGAACTTTTTTGGATTTCTCACTCGTTGCAACTTGCGCCGTTCCTCCTGGGTTCCAGGAGCATTCATAACATCCTGTGTAAAACTACAAGCAGGAATACTTTGGGCTCTACATTACGCACAGGTATATAGCCCAAGTGTCTTGACAACATGTTAGCTGAATAAAGCTTAGTCTGTTTGTCTTGCCCAATGTCTATTTTAGCAATCAGAGTGGGAAAGAGTACTTTAGTTCTCAGCACTTGTTAATGGGATCACTGGAATGCTATTTATATGTTTCACATGAAAGAAGGAATAGAGTTACATGCCGACCTCAGACAAAAAGCAAGGTTCTCCCTGACTGGGACGCGTCTGGGGATGAAAGCCAAGAGGAAGAATGAAGTAAAGAATTTTCAAATGCCCTAGTTTGGGAAAATATCCTAGCAGCATAACACCTATTGATACAACCAGCCCCAATTCCAGCATCCTTTGTTTGTGAAATTCTGTTTTGTTTGCCACATCCAATTGCCAAACTGGCAGAACGCAGCAAGTGAGGCAGGTGCTGGAGGAACTCACAATTTCAAGAGACTGTTTATGCTATCAGCGGCTGATCGCACCATAAAGCAAAGTGACTATAGAGGTTTTGTTGCTCACAGCTTCAGATAATATTTACATGAATTAACAAGTAATGTCTTCAGGTATTTTGTAAAGTTGGGGAGGAATGAAAGGCTTCTCACTGTGTGTGTATGCGGGATTGGAATATACATCTCACACGCGTATTGTTTTGGTGCTGAAACGGACATGGCTCCAAAAGGGTCTTATTCTCCAATTTTGAATTTCTGTTTCTTTTGTTGGCTATTCTGAGGATAGTTATCCTGAGATTTCTAGGACCGATTCCATGATAACAGTTAAAGCAAATCTAACTCTTTAACTCATTTACTACATTTCACTGTTTGAAGACTATGATGTGGCTGTACATGGTTCTGCTGTATGGAGGCATGTGTGAAGCTGGTCAGGAACAGCACCCTTGTAACAGAACCGTTAGCTGTGGCATAGCTACCGCACAGCCAGAGTGTAACCCCCCTGTGACAAACAAAGCAATATATGCATAAAAAGTATCTCTGTTACGTGTGTGTCACACCAGTCCTTAAGAAAACACCACTTCTGACTCCACCATAGATAAATAATTTTATTCCATCCCAGTCACAGATGTCCTCAAGGAGATACTAAGGATTTCTTTGCATATTATGAAGAAAAGTAAGTCAAGAAAAAGAAATTATGTGTTGTTTTCTGATCATGATAAACATATTTCCAGAAAAAGTAAGAGTTGGGCTATGATACAGAATGAGTAGGAAGAAATGCAAGTGAAATTTACCAAATACCTACGTAAATTAGAATTAATGCACTGAACAGATTCAGTTTAACAAGAGTGGGCTGATTTGAGAAACTGATTATGATTTGAATATTAATTTTTGAGGACAGAGAAATAATCTAGAAGTATTCAGAGACTGTGCTTTTGTACACATCATAACATTTTAACTCATGACTAAATTATTACAGGAAGAGGTTTCCATGTATTGCCTGCACTCCGGTGTCTGTCTAGGTGCATGGAATTTTTTTTTAACTGAAGGATAACCTATTTAAAATACATATGCATTTACTGTGGGGTTAAGGGAAAGCTGCTTTGAGCTTTGAGCTTCCTGTATCAAGATCCATGCCATTTCATATTTTTAGACCAAAGAACTTTCTTCAAAGAGGATAATAGCCAATGGTAAGATCTTCATTAACTTGTCAGGGCAATACCTGTTTTTAAGTAATTCATGTAAGTAAGGCATATTGAAAGCATTCCACAATCAGTTTCAAGAATAGTTTGTCAACCCTCATTGATAAGAATGGGAAATTGTAAGAAAACAAGCCTGAAAATCTTTACTCATAATACAGGAAGTCTTTCAATATTAAACAGTGAAATGGCTACACTTGAGTCATCTTAATGGTATCACATCCTGATGTCTTCCATTAGAACCATTACAAATTTTAGGAGCTGACAGCTTGAAAATCTTACTGGGGGGAAGAAGTGCAGTTGAGACAGATGAAACACTGAAAGACTTCAGCACATAGTCATAAGAAAAATAAAAGCTCTCTGTCTGGTGAGGGCTGTAAAAACATTTTTGTTGTGTTCTGTTCTCCCAAGAAGCATGTACAAATTGTTTGAGAATGAATACAAAGAATGATTCATATCGAGCTTAGTGAACAGCAATATGGTTGTGGAAGAGGCAAGAGCTAAAGGACATTTCTACAGGCAATGCAAAGCCCAGAGCAGGATAAAGGTATTCATAGTCTGCAAGGACGGTGAGGACTGTGCAGGACAGGCACTCACGACTGAAACCACCTGGTTCTAGGTTTCCATAAGGAATCCTGGATTCCACAAAATCAGTGACAAAGCCTCTCTGGATTCCCAAGACTTCCCTGTCTTGCTCATTTGCTTGCTTTACTGGGCATCCATTTGTGTACTGGGCAATGCTTATGTGGTTGTTTCTAAATGCTTTCTCCTAATCTTTTTGCATCTTCATTGAAGGATTAGAAACCCATATATTCATGTTTTCCAATGCCAAAGTGCTTTTTTATGAGAAAGTGTTTAAACAGCACACTTACCTGATAAGCCACTTCCACAGATTTTCCTGATAGCTGTTAGCATAGACCTATTTTAGAGAAGCTGCCAAACTCCAGCTGGATTGCTCGAAGTGACAATAATCTAGATGTCTAGTTAATGTAATTTTGATATTATATTATAAATGCTATTAATGTTCATTCTGGAGAAAAAATCAAGCAGATACGTCTCGGTTGCAATATTTTATTTTCTATATTTGTCTGTGTATATACAGAACAAATGTATTTCACAGTTTGTTTCCAACTTTTATGCTCAATTATTCTGTATAAATATTAATATACTTTTAAATACATGACTAAGGAAATTAGATTTGCATGTCAATACCAGGAAGCAACACCAATGAGGTAACAGTTCAGAAGAAAGGGTTAAAAACATCTGTACATATATAATTTCATAGATCATTTTCTAAAATTTTGCAAATGGTAATAAACCCACCCTCTGGCAGACTGCTGTTAACCCTTCAGTGACCACCCTAGCTGTTTAAATGTTTTGTCCAGTAAGTGAATGGAAAGCACACACTGTTCACCACATTGAACTTGAAGTTCAATTCTGGAGTAGATCAAAAAGCTGGGGTAGTTTCAATATCAAACTTGTCTGGCAACGTCCTGAGAGCTGCAACCTCAATATGTGCCTGTGCACATCAGTTGCCCCCCGGCTGCTGAAAAGGACTGTCCTTTTGTTGCAGGTGTCCGGTGGTTTTTGTTTTCCTTTAGGGAACCCCTTTCAGGAACAACAACAAAATGCCGTTGTTAGTTATCGGATAGCATCGGCGTCGGAAAACGTTTTCTCGTCCTGAGCCCCTGGTCTTTCGCTGGGAATCCTCTCTGAAGGTGTCTCCACCTCCCTCACGCACACGCACACCCCTCGCCGCTCCCTCCACACATGTCTTTTTTAACATAGAGCAGCAGCCTATTGGATTGCTACCGCAGGATGGCTTCAGGCGCTCCCCCCCTTCTTTTTTCTTTTTCTTTCCTTTCCTTTCCTTCCTTTCCTAGGCTCCTCTTGCCGTAGCACACACCCTCCCGAGGGGTTTGCCTGGATCATTTATTTATCTTGTGCGCATTAAGAAACCACCATTAGGCTTTGGTGGGAGGCGCCTTACTTTCTGCGCGCTAGCCTGCCTCCCTTGCGCTGCGAGAGGAATACACAATTGAACAGAAGCTGCAAGCTTGGCAGGAGCTGCCTTCTGCGTGCCCATTTATTTGCCGGATCCGTATTTTTTTGCCGACTGGGTCATTGCCGCCCCCCCTCCAGGGTTTCATCTTAATTTTTTTTTGTGTGTGTGTTTGTGGAATTTTTTTTTTTTTCCCGGGAACCCTCGCTGGAGTTTGGATGCCGGGCCGGACTTAGCGCGGGCGCGGAGGAGCTGCGCGGAGCCGTGCCTCCTGCCCCCGGGCCCCGCCCGCGGATCGGCCTCCCTGGCCCGGCGCCGGCCGCGGGTTGGCCGCGGGGCCGCGGAGTGGCGGGTGCGCTG
>VYZW01009531.1:24364-39177 GCA_013401315.1 Balaeniceps rex
GCGGCGCCCGGCCGCCGCCCGCCGCCCCCAGCACCCCGCCGCTGCCCGCCTGGCCCACTGCGGCACACGCTACCTCCTCCTACAAGATCTACGTCCACGACTCGGCGCCGTCCTGGACCTTGTCGCCCTTCCAGGAGTCTACCACCACCACGCCGGAGGCCAGCACGACCCCCAAAATCCGTAAGTGAAGCCAGCCGCCCCGCGCCCTCGGGGCGCCCGCTTGCTCGCGTCTCCCCGTCAAAACCCGGTGTTTGCCGAGCGCCGGCGGGGTCGGGCCGGGGCGGCTGTCGCCGCGTCTCGGGGAGACGCGGGGTTCCCGTGCGGTCGCTGCCCTGCGGGAGGCCGGAGAGCTCTGAAGTTTGCGCTTCTTCTCTCCCTCCCCCGCTTGCGCCCCCCCGCCCCTGGCAGGTTCCCCGCTTGTGCGATGGATGGTGAGGCAGGAGCAGCCATTTGAGGTGACTAGGTTTCGCTATGGATTTTAGGGAAGGTACAGGCCCCCCCTTTCCCCTTCCAGGCTGGTCTGCGGAAGGTATTTAGGAGATGCTGGGAGGTGTCTGAGCGAGAGGGACAAGTGATGACCCCCCAGGCGGCGGCGGCGGCGGCGGCGGCGGCTCCCTGAAGGGGCAGCGAGGAGAGTGGTCCTTGGGAGGTGCGGGGTGGGTTGTGCCTGTGCCTCTCTGCCGGTGAGGCAGTTTGGCTTTCCACACAGTCGTCTCCCTCGAAATAGATGAGAGCGGGCTCTGGGAGGATGCTCCCTCCGTCCCAGCGCCCGGCTCCTGAAAGAGCCGCCGCCAGCTCCAGCAGGAAGGAGCACAGGGCACCCCGCGAATATGCAGACGCAGCCAAACGCTTTCCCGGCTCCTGTGTGTAGCCACAGCACCGTCTTGCCGTAACTGACTTTTTTTTTAAGCAGAGGAGGGGGCTAGTTCCCCGACTGATGCTCGGTGGCTGGCTCTTCCCACCCTCCCAGGCACAAACCTAAGGATTCGGGCTAAATCTGAAGATTCATGTGGTCTCGGTGCATCAACTTTCAGCTTCTCGTAAAGGTTATCTAGGACAAATGCAATCCGTGCCAAAAGAACTTCTGTGCAGTGCTATTTAGTGAAATGCTCAATTATACTGTATTATAGTCATCTTCTGTGTTTTCTTGGATGCAGTATAGGAAATGAGAAGCCATGTGTCCTCCATTAACTCTTAGTTGCTTCTACTAGGAGCATCAATTCAACTGAATGCCACCACCCGAATTGCTTTTACAGCCCAGGGCTTCCCTTTTGCATGCTAATGTATGGCTATTCTGCTAGAGGATTTTGTTAGCAAGTCATTTGAACTTTATTTTGTCCATTAAGTCTATTTGCTGATGAGCCCCAGAGCAGAGAGTGTATGTAGAGTGAAATGATCTTGTGAATTGTCAAAATCAGAAGAACAGCAAATTGGACGTGTATGGGTGGGTGGNGTGGTGGATGGCTGGGAATGATTATGAATAAAACTATCACTAAATCAGAAGAGTAAACAAGGCAGTAACTTGCTTCCCTAGTGTCTGCTACAGTAATTGAGGGAGAACCATCCCTTACAGGTGTGTCTGAGCCTGCTTGCTCTGTAGGTACAACCTAAGGAAGTCAGATATTACCAGAAGGAAAATCTCTTGTGGAGCTGAACCCTACCCCTTTCAGTTGAGTGTAGGGAGCTGTATAGGATGCTTTCTAAAAACAAAACAGCAAAGGGAGCCTGTTTTTCAACCTGTGTCTCTGTTTTCAAGCCTTGTGTGAACCAGATATGTTAACATGTTGTTTCGAACTGCTGTGACCTGTGTGTGTCTGAAATGCTGCCTGGGCTTGCCAGGTGGGATCTGTTGGCATCTAAATGCTCCCCTGCAATCTCTTCCTTTCTCCTCTTTCTATCTTTCTGGGTATGTAAGAGAAATCCACAGCAATTTCCATCCCTCTATGCTGTCTCCTTACAAGGTATAGAAGGCAAGAATATCCTGATTAATAAGTAATGTTCAGCTGGCAGGACTCTCCTCCATGCAAGACACACAAAGGAAGAAAACCTGCAATCTTGAAATGTTCCTGGGAGTTGCAGAGTCTCGTAACTATTGTTTGTTTTAGGGAGACTGCTAATATCTTTTACAGCAGGGTGTTTCCCCTCATTAAATACAACTCTGTTATAGGATGAAATGCAAGAAGTGCAAATCCAGCAGAAATTGACCCTGTTTGGGCACATTGATAGCACAGATTATCATTAATGGAAGATTAAATAGATTACATAAAAAAGGATTTGAATTTGTAGGGCGTGTGGAAATTTTTTTTAAAGCCTACAGCTGTACTTTGCTGATACATACAAGCATCTCTGAGGATACATGTAAAATTCTCTGAGGCTGCAGTATCCACTGGAGGGGAGAGGGAAAAGAAATGCAGTCTTTCTGCCATGAACCGCTGACATGGTGTGACCCCAAAGCAAGTATCTGCATCTGCCACTAACAGCTCTTAGGAAGAAAGGGAATTTTTTAAAGCAAATTCATCCTCATTTCCCAGGTTGAGCTGCATGTTCCTTCTGTGCCTGTTACTCCAGCTGCTATTAAAATGAAAGTCATGGATCCCATTGCACCGTGTGAATACAGATCTGACATGACAAATTTGATGTCCCAGCTTTGAAAATAGTGCACACCCTTGTGTGATCCTCTGGCTTGGCAAGGCACATATGTGGGCAGGAGTTATAGGTTATTTAGCATTTCACAGCTTTTAAGAAAAGAAACAGCTGTCTTTATTTATACTGGTTCACGTTGCAGTTTATTTAATTGTTTTAACATGTTAAAATGGGCTCAAAACATGACTTAGGAAAATGAAAGGCAAATCAGGAGTTATTTCTCCAGAAAGCCGGATGATTGCCCACCTGAAGTAAATGTTGGTAAAGCCTTTTCTCTGTGTGTGTATTCATCTGAGGAGATGTTGTGAAATCTCTCACTTTTTTGTGGGTGTGCATAATGACAATAATTCTTGGTTGTGTTTCACTCAAAGTCAAGCTATCTGTTAGCTGTTTTGAAAGTTCTTGATGAAGATCCTTCAGGTTCTGACTAAGCAAAAGCCACTTACTCATCAAATCTCACTCTGTGTCTTGTGCCTGCATGTGTTTCTCATGATCATGCACAGACTATGGCTTTTCAGCCTGAACCTCTTTATCCAGTACTCAACATAAAAATCAATCATTTTTTTTTGAAGGATAGTCCAGCCTGTAGATCAGAAAAATCAGCCAACTGACTGGAACACACCAGTGAGGTTTTATTTTTATCAAGCCATTGGTTTCATTTCTAAAGAGTCATGCCCTGATTTTTCCAATATGCATTTTTCATGGTACTCTGGGTTCTTCAGTAATGTTATTATTTTTAAATTGAGGTACTGTACTTATAAGAATTCCTGTGTGAATTCAGCTATGAAATAGCGCTGTGGTTTCTCTTGTGTTCATGTGACCAAAGGCTAATGCAGAGAACTGAGGTCAGGCAGGTGGGGCTCAACTAATGCATAGTAACCAAGGAAAGAGATGTTACAGAACTCTTAATCGATATATCTTGTGAAGTCCAATTGTGACCTTTTCTTATGAGTCCAGACTGCAGCCTGAGTATACTTTGATTTCCTGCTAAAGATTTTCTGGTCCAGTCGTTTATCCTAGTCATATCTGTCGCATGGGTTCAAGTAACAAGCATCTGGCAGCTGAACTGTTACCAACACTGACATTTTGGTAAAAGCTGTTTGTTTTATTTTGCACTGACTCAAATATCTTTCTCACATTAAGGATGACACTTAGATGGAACTGCGGGGTTTTCACCAACTGGAGGGTGTCGTGGGAGGTGCCAAACCATAGTAAAACCAGACCTACTCTTCCCAGAGCTCTAAAACGTTCTGCCAACAAATGACATGTTATCTGTGAACACTTTGCATTATGATCATGAGCTGTCATTGAAATCGAGGGGAATACGCATGACTGTAAAGCACGTGCCTTTAGCATTGACTAAGATTAATGTCAGTTATTTATCAATTTGTAACGCATCGAAAGCTGTTGAATTGGAAAGAAAATACTGAAGCGAACAACAGGGAGTTCTAAAAGCATTTGCTTCTTCCTCATTCCCACTTACTTTCTATTCACATACCATGAGTCAACGTACCACAGACATGATTAGATTTTGTGTTTCCCATCTTAAATACTTGTCAACAGGAAGGCTACTGTCAAGATAAAAATAATAAATACAGAATTGTAGTCACACCACTAAAGAGGAAGTTATTGTAATTTTATTTTATTTTTCATATTTTAAAGCTATAACTTGCTTTACCTGTTTCAATAAAGTTGGATGACACTGGACTTAATTCCATTTTCCATTTATAATCCCCTTTATAGTTAGGAACTAGTGCAGTTATCACTGAGTTCGTAAGGAAGTGGAATATTTAAATAAAAGTCCTACTCACAGATATGTACATTGATTCTCTTCAGAGATATTTTCTCTATGTTCCTTTTATTGAAGTGTTTGTTGGAATCCCATGACCTAGGAGAGCTTTCTCAGCACTGGTATGATGAGAAGAAGGGATGTGGCTGATATTACTCCGTGCTGCCTTTTAACCCTGAAGAAAATTCTTTTGGGGGCTGTAAGGATTCTCATTACATTGATTTAACCTGTGATCACTGGTAAAAGCAAAGCCTTGCATTTTGTTTGGCATATTTTTTTAGCATTTATACAAGGACATTATGTGATATATTATATGTTGACAACAGAATACCATTATTAAATTAAAGTATTGATTTATTGTAAAGTATTATGCTAAAGTAATGTCAGTGGTTTGTCTAAACCCACAGAAAATGGAAATTAAAAATTAAAGCAAAAGACCTGTCTCTGTCTACAGTATTGTGTCTAGTGTTGCAGTACATTTATCATCTGACTCATTGCTTTGAAACCTCCTGCAAAGCCCAGTAAATACATGGATTGGTATGGATTTGGCTTTGACTTTATCTTTAAATTCTATAGCTCATGTGGCTTTCAGGAAGTACCTAAAGCATACCAGTGTTTGGTTTTGCTGTTTTCTCCCATGACTTGTTTGGAAGCAAACTGCACAAGGAAAGGTGCCTACTAAAGTCGTGTAGGACTACCTGGTCAGACATCTAAAGAAAGAAATAAAACCCAGAGACTTTTGGATGTCCCTGAGCCTGGTGGTTTGTTTTTTGAGATTCTTTGTGGTTTGAACAAGTTTGCAATATTCCCATCTTAACTGTGCACGTGTGTCTGTGCACATGCGTGCACACGCAAAACACAAGCAGGTATTTGTGCATTTGCACAGTACCTGTTTTCGAGGAGGATCAGGACCAGTCTTTGCTAAGCAAGACAGCTGCTTTGGTTGTGATGCTTGTCCTTGCAGTGTAGTTCAGAAAAGAAACCCGTAGGTTTCATTGTAGCTAACTGGACTGAGTGCCAAGTTAAACTGCATCTTTTTTAATTTGAAAGTCTCTTTCAGGTTCTGCTGTGTGGAAGGGATTTGTTGTCACTGTTACTATTAAGCATAGGTAAGGTTTTTTTTCCCTTACAAGAGTAGACAAAACACAAGAAAAACAACAAGATACTTTGTGTTATGGAGATGATTTCTTACTCTAAGGGACTTAGTTCTTGGATCGATATGGTGAGGGTTAGAGGTGTCATTTAATAAGGCAGCTGTGCTCCAGATCAAAACTGGGGTTCTGTTTTCTCATTGCTCAGAACTAAATTTCCAAGGCGGACAGTTCTTAAACCTGCTTTTATACTTCTGCCTTCCCTTTCATGTCTAGTCTCAGGCCAATCCACTGAGTAAAGTACATCTTCAGTGGAGCAAAGTAGCTCCCTGGGAGGGATGAGCAGATGGGCTTGCCAGGCGAGGGCACTTCTGACCAGGACAAGAACAGAGGATGAGCATTCAAATGGGCTTCTAGGTAAAACACAGAGAAGGTAAATGCACATAGGTGGAGAAGTGCTTTTTGAGTGGGTTTTTGCTTCCTATCACGTGGGTTTCTGGGGGCCCTTGGTAACATACATTCAAGAGGAGAAAAGTGAATAAAGCAGCCATGAGGAAAATTCAAATAGCAACTGCATTTGTAAATTTCAGTGTCCTTTTCACAGAAGAAATACTTAATTGGATCAACTCTTCCTGGTGAAATTTGGTAATAGCAGGGAAAAATACATTTACTAAATGCTTATTGCTAACTGTTTAAATGTTTATTTCTGAAACTTAATCAATATGCTCAACATTACTCTAGTAATATTTAAAAATATAGATAAAATAAGTAAAACCTACAAAATTCCAGTATTCCATCTTTTCTGTCCTCCAAGGGCAGTATTTTGCATTTCCAAAGCTGTTTCGCATGTGGCATGTAAGTAGGAGGATTCCTGACTTTCAGGTCTTTTTTACAACATATTACTCCTGATTTTCTTTTTTGTGGTGTAGTTCTTATGACTGCTGACTGTAGGAGACAAGCTATTCAGCTTCAAAGATAATTCACTTCATATCACGTTTAGTAACTGATTTTTAAGTCCAGATTGATTATGTTTTTTCCTCAGAGTAATTTGATTTTTGTATTTCTGCAAGAATTATAGCTTTGGGAAAAGCTCAGGTAGAATGGGAGAGGCTTGCTATGCAACAAAAACCTAAATGGGTAAAAAGATAAAATGAAACTTTGGTCTGAAATACCTGAAGAAATTCCTGCTTTAGTCCAACAATCTGTTACTGTGTCTTAGATTGCAGTGTGAATGCTCACAAAACACGCCTGTGTAAATAAATGTACATAAGCTTTAAAGTGCTTCTTTTTAAAATTTGTCAGCGTTATTTAAATGTTCTTATTAGAACTGAGTTTCTATTTGTGCATTTTCTTTGTGTGTGTGTGTGTTTAGCACTACCATGAAAAAGATACCATTAACCTGTTTATTCTTTGCCTGAAATATGTTCTGTAGTAAAATATTTGTGTTCTGGGGGACTGTAGTTGCTTAGCTTTAGACTGTCACATGACATGTGGGTCATAAATTTTTTTGCACATCACTTTTAAATTATTTCCTTACCTGATTTTTATTTTTTTGGTGGTATTAGTCTGGAAAATAATACTTCTGGTTTTGTAGAGTTTTTATCTGTATTACTTCCTCAGCTAGATATATGCCAACACTGACTTTTTCCTAACGCTTATAGACAGAAAATGTTTTCTAAAACATTAGAGATGGCAAGTCGTATGTTAAGATTTAGCTATTTTCTGAAACCAAAATTATGAAATTATCTTCACATTGTTCATTTCACAGCATCGTTACTGTTAAAGTTCAAGGTTCTAGTTCAGTACGAACTGAGCCTTGATTGCTGGTTGTTACCAGATAGAGGGGCTATAGCACTGTGTAACAGCAAACCTTTAAATTAGTATTAATAGCAAATAGCCTCTTTTCCAGATCTGATTATTCTCACTGATGTCAGAACTTGTAAAGCAAGCATTTGAGATAAGATGGGGTTATTCTCTTGGAAAGGCTTTGGTGGTCTGTTTTTACTGCAATGACAAGGGTTTTTTTCTAACGTGGTTGGCAAGGACAGTAGAAAACGTACAATCTAGCCTGCAGTTGCTGTGCTGCTTCTAAATGCAATCAGGATTTTAACAAAAACAAAAAACTTGTATCAAAAAGTGTTGCTAAACTGCAAAATTGTGCTACATTGTGCAATGCTAATATTTACTTATGTCTCCCAGTTTAATGCATAATAAAAGAGCATTTCCAACAGCATGCTCAGAGGGGCTGAGAGTTGTAGCTAGCTAACCTTCTCGGTGGTGGAGTAATACTGTTGAATATTAAAAAAAGATGTAGGGAATCTTTGTTTCTTCTCCCCCTGGTGAATTACAGTACAAGTGGTCAGAGGGTTATCATTAAAATAGTACTAAGCTATCCCAGAAGTTTTGACTTGGGATTGATTGTGTAATACTTGCAAAAAACCATCTATTACTTGTCTTCCAAAGGGGTGTTCTTGGTTAGTGTTTTTTTAAGAGTAGTGTTGTGTGGAGATGAAATTAATTTTCTTGTTCAATCTGTCAGTGAGTTTACAAAGGAGAAGCAGGGGTTTTGTTTGAAACCTAGAGATAAGCTGCACTGAAATGGTATGGTGATTTTCCTGCTGTTTAACAGTACCAAATATGAAGACTTTGCACTGCCAGGGTTCAGTGGGTAGTGGGTTCAGGAACTTAACCGAGGGGATTATTCTGATGAATGTCAGTGCTCCTGATTTAGAAGGGTAGAGGTACTTTTATAATTATTTCATAAGTAGCTAAACCACATCAGGCTTTAGCCTGATATCTGGCCTAGCTACATAAGGGTCATAGCATTAACGTTCAATCCTCTCAATTTTTTTTTTTTTAAATAACTAAAAAGCCAAAATGCCATGCATAAATACATACAGCAATGACTTTTTCCTTGAGCAGTTTGGGTTTCTTTTGCTTGTAGATTTCAATCTTTATTTTATAGCTTATGTTAATAGAGCATACCATACAGTCCACAGGGTCAGCTGCTTATTTATATACTGTATCTCAACGTAATAAAGTTGATTGTAATTGGTTTCCATCAATCAAAAATGTTAGTCAGAAAAAATACAGGTTGCAAACTAAAACTATTTATAAATTGTAGTGTCTAACAGGTGAAAATACTCACTGAATGCTGTTTCTGAGTTTATAACATACACACTTTTAAATTCACTGATTATCTCAAAGCAATGTAGAAATGATGCAATCTTCTACTAAACTATGTACTTCTGCAACAGGTTTGATAGTGCATATAGGCTCTCTTCCTACCAAAGCTGCTCTGTTAGGAGGTTGTACCTTTGCCTCAACTAATTACCTTCTGAGCTGTGAAGGTGACAACCTTGATGCTCATAATGATAATAAAAACAACACAGAAGATGCAACATTCACATGATACTTTTAGAGTCATAGGATTTACAGTCTGGAGGCTCATTTGTACTGGGGAAGGGGAACATTTGCCACTTGGCGACTGCTGTCGCCTTGCCTCAGAGAAGAAGGGTGGCAGACCGGCAGTGGAGATGACGGGGTGAGCTGTACCCATCCTGCGCTTCTGCACAAGAAGCTCTTCAGCACGGTTCGGCCTGATCTGGGAAGACACAGCCTTTGCCTCGGCACTGTCAGCATTAACTATCCTGCCTTGTTGTCTACAAAAGCACAGAGGGGAAGAAGTGTTTCTAATACCTTTTCATATCTGGAGCACGTTCATTACAGAGGCTTACTTAGTCCTAAATGAAAAGCAAGAATAGTAACTTAATATTTTAAATTGGTTTTAGAAATATCTGCCTGCAATAGGGAATTCTTACAGGTTTTAGTTCTTGGATGGCTGGATTTAATCTGAATAGATGAAGCTGAAATGTGTGTGATATGTTTAAGAGGGGAAGAAAGAAGAGTCTGATATTGTAATTGTTATTTTATAGGAGATTGAAGGGATCACTTGCATCTACTGAATTTCAGTAATTGGGTACACTACAAGGCTTGATTACACCTTGTGTTTACATACATTTGAAAAGCTATCCTCTATTACCTTGGCAGATATAGGGGATTTGTAGCCAGCCACAGCTTCACTGCTCTAAGGTGCATCTATAAATGTGAACATACACAGTCTGAGGAGCTACTGAGTAACGGCTCCTCATTCCCAGTTTGTTTACAGTGCATATTTTGGAAATGTGAACAGGTATTTATTCAAGTTTGATAATAATTAAAATACATTTATCCCTGATTTTAACAATGACCCTGGCTGGTGAGTGATGTACCTGTGGAAAATGAAGTATATTGGACAGGCCTAAGCTAAAAGTCCTTACTGTAAAGAGATTATTGTGGGTAGAGTCCTACAGTGAGGATGAGGTATGCTAGGTGACAAAAAGATTAATAATTCTTGTGAGATATTTTATTTGCATACTGTGAGAATTTTGTCTGTTTAAAAGCAGTGTGGGTTTATCAGGGAGTTTATTTTTTTAAATGCTTCTAAGAAGATACTGTAAGATTATAACTAATTAATTAAATACATTACATTTGAATTATTTCATTAGAGATTATTTTTCAACCATCCCTTAACATTCTGACACTCTGTTAATATTTTTTTCAGGTTTGTAATCCTGTTTATTAATGCAATCTATATGACAGCATAGACTCTTGGACTTTTTCCTTAACAAATACTACTTAAAAATAGATTTACTATATTTTGTGTAATTAAATAGAATTAGAATCTGAGGAACTCATCTCGTGTAACTGAGTATTCAGTGGGAGCTGTAGGCTGCTCTGCAGTTCTGTAAGAATCACAGCAAGAAGCAGGATAGACCACAGGCAAGCACTAGACTGAATGATTTACTTGAGAACTAATAATTAAAGCTTGTTAAAGAATTTAGAGTCCAAACATAATGAAGCTCTTTTAATTATCACCAGATTTTGGTCCAACTCTGCATTGGCAAAAAGGTAATTAAAAGCTTCTAAGTTCAGTTCAGCTGTGCATAAGCGAAGGTTGGGATAATCAAAACACATAAATAAAGGAAAAGGGAGGATATTAGATTAAATACATGTGGTATGCAATTTCAGTAGAAGTTATGGAAAATAAGTTGATGTAAAAAAACCCAACAAACCCAAAACCCCAAACGTAGTATCAGAGATTCAATGTTATTTCAT
The DNA here is from genome assembly GCA_013401315.1 of Balaeniceps rex. Lineage (NCBI taxonomy): Eukaryota > Metazoa > Chordata > Aves > Pelecaniformes > Balaenicipitidae > Balaeniceps > Balaeniceps rex. Next base: position 35,045 of record VYZW01009531.1, read on the forward strand.
TAGTTACTTTGTATAATGATTTCCTACGTTACAGAACAAAATAACTTTTCTGACTAGGTATTGAAAAAGCATATCCCATAGTGCATAAATGGAGATACTTTGTGTGAAGACAGTGCTCAGGCTTGAATAAACTTCTGTGCTACACTGTAGTCTTTGGAGCTCTGCCCTTTGTTGTTACAACTGAATGAAATTACCTTGACTTTCCACTTCCACCAGAAAAAGGGTGACCTTGACAGTGTAGAGCTGTTATAATAAACAACCGCTATAGAATGACTTCGTTTTCACAATTTCAGCTTGCTTTAGTCTGCAATTCATCCCCAAAAGTTGTTCAAACCTCAATGAGAGTAACAGACCATAGATTATTGGTTACTGGAAGTTAGGAGACCAGGAGCGGTCACTTCTTTTCCTCAAGCTCAGGTTTTCTTATTTGTGAAATAAAGACATGGTGAAGAGGTACAGATGAGAAGTGAGAGGTGTGTTGTAATGAATGTTCAAAAATAATGAGGAAATACACTTAACAAGTCTTATTTTAAATTTCAGAAGGTACCTGATATTCTCGATTGTGCTATTGGTTGTGTGTGTGATCATTTTCAATAATTTTCTGACAGTGAAATCTATTAGACTTTAGTATTAAAGAGGAAGGGATGGAAGCTTTTATTTTTTTAGGTGATTTAAAAGTGTATCTCCAAATATAGCCAAGATATGTCCCTGAATAACATGGGTGTATCTGACAGCAGGGCAGGGCTGTATGCAAGACACCCTAACAAGTCAATTACTCTAGTTCATAATTCTTTATTTTTGTCCTGCAGTGAGTTGAATCAGGTTTGAATTTGGGACACTCATTAGGCCAAAATCTGCCATTATGACAACCCCATTTAAATCTTTTTAGCTTAACTTTATAGTCAGTTGTCGCTGGGAATTTTAGTAACTACTATGTTTTATATTGCTGTCTTGTTATATTTTAGAACTGAAGTGTTGTTGTTACCATATCTCACATCAAAAGGAAGGAACACTTTCAGTATGGTGTAGTCTTCTATAGATAGAGTCAAAATGCTCTCTGAGTAGGTGGGATCCTTAGCCAAATCCAAACCCAATGAGATAAGTGAGAATAAGTGGGCTCTAGCTAACATTTAAAATAAACAGTTACAAAGGAGTGACTTGCTTAGCCTAGTCTGTTGTTCTGCATTTGCTCATAGTTGACTTTGATTAAATGTAGCTATGCTGATCTCTAAGAAAAAAAAAAAATCTTTTCTAACAATAATAATGTATTTATTAGAGAGGTTCTCATATGGAGAATGAGACAAGGTTTGTAGGAGAGATATTCTAGTAGATCAACTAATACAGTAGGAGAAAAATTGGCAAATGCATTTTCTGTGTCTCTTTGATGAGGTGATGTAACTGATTTCCCTTTCACTTTTCAACCTCCTTCCAGTAGTAGGATTCTAACATCAACAAAGTTTTAGGGTTTTTTTTTAATTAACTAATTAACTGAAAATGTTTTTCATAACTTGAACTGGTATGCTTAGCTTTGAAGTGTAAATAGGTAAGTGTAAATCTTCCTGAGTGTTGTCCTATTTGCTTATTTATCCTGCTGTTAGGTTTAGGGTTTAAAAACAATGTCCGTATCAGAGCAACTTACTAAAGGTGAGTAAGAAACTGTTTATAATCTTAAAAGTCTCATATATTCAGGTTGTCTTAGTAGTTTGGAGAAAATTTTAGTATCACTAGTTATTACTGAGGATTAATATTGTGTTAACACCTAGATGTATGACCCCAACACAGACATTCGCATTGAAGGCTCACTCATGAATTTCAAAGCCTATATGAAATGATTTATACTAGTGCTTGAAAATATGTTTTGGTAATGGCCTTTTTAATGCCTTTAGGACATCTAATTGCCATTAACTGGCCTAATCTGCTGTTTGGAATGGAGAGCTGGGAGTATTTTGGTTGCAAATAGGATAATGAAATGGATTGAAAACAAGGAGGAGTAATAAATGAATGGAACTGTACTATTAACAACCAGCTTGGGTTTGGCATCTTATTTATGACTGGAGTATATGGTGTGCAGCACCTAAGGTGGGATGTCTTTTCCCCAGGCAATCATGGGGTTAACTACAGGTAGTAATCTGGGGACTGATCCTGTCCCTGCTGAAGTAGTACTAAAGCTGCATTAATTTTAATAGTAGTGGACTAAGCCTGTGGATCTTAATTTGTTACTACGGAAGTCAGTGGAAGCTCCGCACGTGGCCTGACATGGGATGCGTTCAAACTCTCAGTCTGGCACAGTCGTGCCTGACTGGAATACCCATTTTACTGAACCGTGGGCTAGTATCTGTGTAGAAGGTTTTTGGCAGGGTTTTTATATTCTGCATGACTCTCAGTGCTTCTGTCAGTCTTGATTTGTAACACACATATCATAATCTCATTACATGAACATCAAAGCACTAAAAAAGTTTGTGGTTTCAGATAGTTTTGCTTTAAAAATAACATAAAAGTTAAATCTTTCCAAGTGATATGTCCCCTTCCTTTCCACATATTTCAGTTGTGATCATGTGGCAGGGTGCTCAGGTGGTAGTCAGATAAGCATTACGAAAAACTAAATGATTTTGTGGGGATCTCCATTTGAAGTGGTTGCCTTGCCTTGGAATTTTCTTGGGGATCTGCAAGTGCAGTTTTGTTAATGGTGTTTGTCAGTTGTTAAAGAAAGCTGCACTGTAAACTTCAGGCCTTAAAAGGAAAGAGTATGTAAAAAATAAAAAAATAATGTTTGTGAGAGAAATTGTTGAAGTAAGGTAATATTTACCCATTTTGTAAGTTAAGACAGCATTTATAATCTAAATAACCACGGCACTAATCCTGGAGAATCGAAGACCTCCTCAGTGACTGTTTTGACCCAATATTTACTCTAGTATGAAGCAAATGGCTAATGAAGGTAGACTCCTGGTATCCCAAACAATCCTGCTTGCATCTAGTGGTTTTTGTGAGCTTAATGTAAGAGGCATGGGTGGTTAGAATTTCCCTTCAGAAGTCTCCGTGTGAAAAAAATGTCTGTTCTTCAGAAAGCAAAGCCATACAGCTTTGCAGCTTCAGGTTGAAACAGTTCTACAAGAACCGAACTTCCAGATGTTTCAAGGTCATTGCTTAATAAGGATTTACATTAAAAAAGCAGAAGTCTCAAACTCTTTATTAAACGGTCCAGAAGAAAAAAACCCCACAGTTCTCAAAAGTCCCAGGTACTTTCTCTGTAAACCATTTGAAACTCTACCAAATGACCGACTTCTCATAGAGACAAGCAGTTGATTGTGTAACTAGTATGTAGTCACTGTGAAATGCATCACAGAAAGTGTGATTTTTAGATGATTTTGTAAACACACCTAAAATTAAAAAAAAAATTCACACGGTATCTTTGGAGTTTTTATATGAAATCAAGACATGATCAAAGGAGGATTTGGTACTGCACATTTTTAAAATTAACTGTAGTTTCAGGCTTAATCTTGCAATAGGCATGAAATTTAATAAATTCTGCTATTTTTGCTTCTCAAAGACTGTAATAACTGTATAGAAATTTCATTGATGGGTTCTGTAGAATCTTTTAAATAGGGACACGTAATAGTTATTCTCAAGTGATGTATTATTTGGAGGACATGTACACGATAAACCTAACAGAAGCTGTCTTTCATTTTTTTGATATATGCTATGCTACCTGTGCTTTACTGATGCAGTGAAATTGTGAATGCTGTTTTCAGTGTTCTGTGCTGATTCTTCTGATGTTGCTGTTCAGTTAAGCTTTTCCAGAAATACGCAGAGAGAACAGGACAGTAGAAGTAGGAGCAGAGGTCTTGTGCTCAGAGGGAATGAGAAAGATTTAGAAGCTCAGGAGATCAGAAAAGCCAGTGGGATTGTATGTATTGTGAAGATTTAGCATGCTTTCTCGTACGCCTAATTTATTACGATAAAACTCCTGCCAGTAGGTGAATTATTGAAGAGCTAAGAAGGAAATTGCCCCAGGGATGATACGCTGTGCCCACAATCAGGTGATACAGTCTGGGATCAATTCCTGTTGTGTTCTCCAGCAGGATCCTGTACTATTTCTCCAAGGGATTCTCCTGGAATGGGAGGCACTACCAAAG
>VYZW01009536.1:0-43684 GCA_013401315.1 Balaeniceps rex
ACCAGTGCATGATCACTGCAGCCCAGGCTGCCTCCAACCCTGATGTCACTGATGGTCTTCAGATACCACTTCTGACTTAATGTGTTGTACTGCATAATACTGGTATACTGATCGTACCTATAAAAAACCAATGGCAACATTGTCCAATAAGCAATAAGCAACTACAGTCAAAGATGACCCTTTACGTCTCAAGTGTACAGATGTTTCCAATTAACAATGTCTCAGCTGCTTCAATGCAGATAATTTTTGGTGGATAAGGAATACCATCCATGCTGTGATGCTCACAGTTATTCAGTTCTCTCTTTTTCCAAAATAAATTTAATATGGGGCAGAGTTACTGTCTTAATGACCACAGTGATACATGGAATTCTCTGTTCCATTTCTTGGTGTGGCTGGGAGAAGCAGTTTCAGCTTGCTGGCTTCCATCCTTGCACTTCAAGAACACTACAACAGTTAGCAATTCTTCAGTAAGGACATGTGCTAGGAGATACCACTCTGAAACTTATTTCATTCTTAATTTATCCAGGTATTTAGCATTTTTGAATCTTTAGTGATGAACATGAGTTTTAATCAATTACATAAAAGAAAGAGTTTTGGCATTCCACAGCTCATTTTAACCAACCCTCTCTGCCACACATCTGGGCACACTGGTCATCAGCTCCCCAAAGCCCTGATGTGAACTGCTGAGTACACTCAGAAACATGTTAGTTGTCTATCTAACTGAAAAGATCCTACACCTCTAACCACACAGAGAAGCTGATTCCTCTGCATCTCAGTTCTTGGGTTCTTAAGATAAAATTACTGTCCAGGCAATTCTAGGTAAAGATGCCTACAAAAAGATATTTTAATCGTAAAAGTTGAAGATGGTGGAGTCTTTTAACCTTTTAACTAGATAAAAGGGAGCTTAAATTGTACTGCTCATTGCATAAAATAGCATGATGTTTTCTTCCTTTTGGAAATAAAACTGCTTCAGGTTGTTCTGAAGCAAAAATACTATATGACGTAGTAATACTACCACCTTGTGGGGAAGAAATGTGTCCCAGTGTGTACAAGCATTGTCATGTCTGAATATTCCTGGAGCACCTATATACTCAATAGAGAGCGCCAAAATCAATACATAGTCAGTGTTGCTGAAATTAGAACTGAAACAATTATTTTAATAGAAGGTAATTTGTATTAAAAATAGCAAGGTATTGCAAGGGATGGATTTATCTTCTGATTTGTGCTTAACATGTCAACTCTGTAAACTTTTGCAACCTGTGCAGCTGATTACAGACATGATTTAAGCCCTTGATTTGTAAAGATACTTAAAATTTAGACATTTTTAATGTGTTTACAAATGTGTTATAAAATAATGTACTTTTATATATAAAAATAATGGATAAATATATTTAAGTGCCACTTTGCACAGTGTTTGCAGCAATTCTGCTTTCTCCAACTCTCACTTTCATAGAAAACATTGAAATTAGGCTCTTCTGAGAAGCTGGACATCTGGCAGAGGCTGAAATATACCCAGCCTGTACTCCACCAACTGACGAACAAGACCATCCTTTCTCCTCCTTAAGTCCCAATTTTTTTTGTTTTCTGTATAACTTTCAAACTCTATCAAACATAAGGCAGGGTTTGAACAGACAACAGTTTCATTCACTACAGGCCTAACAGTCTGTCCTGTGCACTGAATGATGTAGTATCCTGTGGAAAAAATAGTATATGCTTATGTTATTAAAGGCTGTAGTATAAAAATGACACTTAAGATTTAGCACAAGAATTGGAAACTTAACTCTAGAATTTACTAATACTTTTGGATAATTTCGTATGTTAGTAACAGCCAATACAAAGGTTTTTGTGTTTATTTCCACAGATACTATTTTACAGAGAAAAGTGAAAACATATTCTCTTACCTGTTACTATAACGCCACTGAAGTACTCTAGGTCTTAACAAAGTAAAAGAAAGGTTTCTCTATTGGAAACTATGAAACACCTTCTAAAAGATATACTGGTGAAGGGGTTTTGTACTGTTGAACAAGGAAATTCTGTTTTACTACTAGAAGTGATCCCCTCCCCATCCTGGTATCCATGTGGCAATAAAGGAGTCTATGTAGAGCAGAATACTATCAGGATGAAATACATTCAAAACATACTCTAGCAGAACTAAATCTGAGCTTTTAGAGAAGACATTATAGCTTTAACTTTAAGAGGCTGAAATAAATTATTTTTCTTGGCCTGCACTGGAACAAAACATTGTAGAAGTCCTGCAGTCCTCAAAGATAAGAGAAAGCTGTTGTTTACACTGCCCACTTGACACATTTAACTTGGACGCTTCAGTGCTTAAAAAGCAGGCTTCAGGCCTTCATAAACTAATTCAGACAACCTAACCTGGTCCTAGGCTTCCCACCTGCCCATGGAGGTCTCCAGACTGTGATTTCAGAGATCCCTGGTTAGGGACCCACCTCTCCATTACTTGAAAGTCCCTGATGGGTGAATGATTAGGTGACCCATTTAGGATTCATAGCAGGCACTTCTGACAGCTTAGTATCCAGACACTGGTTACTCTTTTGGGAGCAGGCACTTACTACAGAAGGAGATATGAGGAGGAGGCGTATTTCACACAGTAGCAGAGCAGTTGCCAAGAAATCAGGAAAAGGCTCTCGGTTTACACTAGCTTGCGGATGTTTGCACTACAATTTCTGCTACTCTGTAGCTAAAAAACTGGCAGAAAAGTCAGGCCTAATTCTCTTTTGAGCTTTTTCTGTTGAACCTGGACCTTTTACAGCACAAACGGCAAACAAAGCAAGAAAATGAGCTAAAGCAATCCTAACTCCTGTGAGAAGGAGATTTTCCTGAGAGAGGTTCCTAGTTTTCCTGCTCCTGGTGTTGGTTGTTTCAATGACTCTTAAATGCATAAGCATCCTCTGGTTCTGGTTCCTACATGCATGTACATGCAAATGTACAAAGAAATCTTTTTAGCTCCTGCCTCATCTATGTTGTGATTCAGAGCTGAGACAAAGAGCTGACTAAAACACTGGGGAAAGCGGGGTCTGTTAGGTGTGATCTTTGTGCACTACTTACCACACAGTAAGCACAGAATTCAGCAGACAGCAAAGCAACCACAGGTGGTACCTATGATCTGAGAAAGGGGAGTAGTGCACCACTTTTGCAGAACAGACTAGCAGCTAGGGCACTCCCTTGGGAGAGGTGACTGGAGGTCCTCAAGTAGGGTGTTTATTCTCTAGATTATTTCTGGTTTTTGTTTTAGTCTCAAAGTGAATACAATGAAGAATGCGTACTTGATCTGGGGAAAGCATGCACAAGTCTGTCCTTACTCATCAAACTAAGCATCCAGATCACTAGGTGACAGTGTTACACTTTGTATTTGATTTCAGTCTGCTTTCATGGCTCTGACATTCATGGCTTCCTAATAATTTTCAGCAAACAGAGCTGAAGATGTACTTATTCTATCAGCCACTGTCTAAGGCATTTACAAAGGAAGTGGAGAATGTAGATTTGAATGTCCATAGAGGAGAGAGGCACAAGCCTGTGCTAGTTAGCAAGGACACAGGAACCTGATGGGCTCTATGGTTAATTTTTTTCCTATGTACGCCTATGGTCCAGGTTGTCTCGGGCTTTTCCAAAGCTGGTTCAAACCAGCTGTTTGCCTTGATCAGCTGATGCATCTTCTGTTACACCTTTCATTGCCTACATTCTCCATCAATTGTTACATCCAAATTTCAGCAACTGGTTCACAAGGGGGGGTTCCAGGCTGCACCCTGTGTGAATATAGTGGGCTAAAGAAACACACCTTCTGTATGGAACCAATACTTCGTTATTAGTCTAAAGTTGGAAATATTATTATTAGGCCAGTTACACTGATATTAGCATTTACCTTCAGGCTATCAAATTATTACAGCTCTTTCCCAATAGTGATGCAGTTAGCACAGATATACACACATTTTCTAGTGTCTCACCCTTTCTTGTGTTAAGCTCACCTTTCTGTATTTCCCAGGGTCCTAAAGTCAATGGCAAGCATCTGTTTTGGTGTTTAAGAGAATTTAAGAGAATGGATTTGTCCAGACTCTGCCAATTTAGTGCTTGTGCACTAAGTAGTTTACTACTTTAGATGCAGTGTTCCTCATGCGTGTTTTAATTGCCAAACTAGACTGCAGACTTGCTCCCAGTAATCAGGTATTTATCCTTAGGAGTGCATTAAGTATGTGAAAGGTAGAAATGCTGAATCACAGAATTATTTATGTTGGAAGAGATTACCAAAGGTCATATAATGCAACCTCCTTCTCCAAGCAACATTGCTTTCCAAATTAGTTGTGGTTACTCGTAGCCTTGCCAGTCAATTTCTGAAAATCTCCAATGATGGAGATACCACAAGCCCTCTGGCAACCTGTGCTTAACGACTTTCATGGGGAGTTTCTATATGTAAATAAAAACTTGATGTTTCCCTTGCTGCAACTTATAATTGTTGCTTCTTGAGCACCTCTGAGAAGAGTCTGGCTCTGTCTTGCCTATAACCTTGTATTAGGCAGCAATCAGATATCCCTTTATCTCTCTCCCCTTCTGGGATGTCTTTGAAAACAGGTTTTGTTAAGGTATCTCATTTCAGGAATATAAAAATTAAGTACCTAGTTTCAAATCCCTTTTCAAACTTTTGATTGCCACTTGCAACCAATCCGTTAAATCTCTTTAAATAGTCAAACAGATGAAATCATTTATTGCAGTTGGGGAATGATTAAAAAAACCCAACAAACCAAACATCCAAAAGCCAAAAAGCCCAAGTGCTTGAAAACTGGACATGTGAATGGACTACCCCAAAACTGCCTGCGAGGGTGTTTGCCCACAGATTGGTACTGCTGCAGAAGAAGATGACCACCAACCAGGTTAAGCAATAACAAGACATTTACCTGGGTAATTTTCAATCATAAAAATGGTCAGCTTGAACAGAAGCGTAAAAGGCTCCTTGAATATTTTTTTACCTGGGAGACAGAGGTGTCGGAAAAACACATGAAGCAAAGCCTGGTGTGGCACTGCCAGGTGTTCCCCTGCAGTGTTGGAGCCTTCCCACAGGCCACCATGAGCAGCCTGGGGAGGGGTACACACATGGGGACCCATGCCTCTGTCTGCCTATGGGACTCTGATGGGGATTTTGCACTAGCCCCAGCCCCAGCAGACTGGGGGGAGCTGCAGGGGCACACACAGAGCTGGAGCACCCACGTCTCAGTGGAAGATGAAAATGTATAGTGTGCAAAGTGGGGAACCCCCTGTCTCAGGATAGGACATGCATATGAACCCCGCATGGCCACAGAGAGGGCATGTGTGTGCACGTCACTCTGTGTGTGTGTGTGTGTGAGTGTGTATGTTCCCGTGTGTATTGGGGTAGGATTAGAACTTTTGGGAATTTTTTATAAAAGAGTGTTCAGAAATTCATAGGTGTCTATTGACACTTTGTATGTGTCTAGTATTGTGGCTTATCTGTTGTATTGCTGGTAATGATTTTGAATTACTGATTGCCAGTAATTTCTGTGTCATTAACAAATCAATAAACACTTTGATCCTGATTTGATTCAAACCACGGGAAATGAACAGTTTTCCTTGCACTACTCTATTAATACATGTCTTTCACCTTCTGTGGCCAGAGACCCAGAGAGTGTCCCAACACTGGGACATCCAGTGTTTCAGGATGAACACCCAGTGTTTCAGGATGAAGCTTCCTAGCACAGAGGTGTTGTTCTGGACATCAGATTCCCCACCAGGAGAACATCTCACTAGAGCTGAACATTCCTTTTGAGTGAATGACCATTTTCTAATGAAAAAGTTCAGCTAAAGGACTCGCAATCTGCTTGATGTTTTGTTTAGTTCAGTCACACATCAACCGTAACATCACTGCTTTTAAAAAGTAATTGGATATATTTTTTAGCTAACCAGTATTATATGAAATATTTTAGGCTGTAGGTCTTTTATATGTAAGTGGAATAAACCAGGCAATAACTTAGATCTACATAGCACTGATAATAAACTGGTTGTATTGAAGTATTTTTTTTAAGACTATGCTTTTATATGTGCTCTGTGTGGCATCGCTGAAGGCTCCCTAGGGATTTCTTCTCATTGCAGATCTCATGCTTATGTCACAAGCTCGTTTTCCTCACTCTTTGTTACAGAAGCAGAATCAGAAGTGCAAAGTATGGAAATTAAGTGATCTAAAAGATGTAGAGCAGAAAAGAGTGGCTGTGACCTGAGGGTTTTATCAACTCTTAGTACTTATCAGGAATTACAGTGAATTTACACCGGTGCTGCACTAAGAGTGAGCACAAAGCCTTGTACTATGACAGCAAGCAATAAAATGTCGCCTCCTTGAAACATCATGTTATCAAGTGGTAATTAAATGCTAAATTTGCTTGAGTTTTCATATGCATTCTTTATAGAACTTCTTTATATAACTCCATTTCAGGACTAATCCCCTGAGGATTTTGCTAACAGCAGTATAAATTAATTGAAAGATATCTCACATTCTCAATAAAGTCATCCAGCTTTCTAATAGACATTGAATAAAATTAATGGAATAACTTTGACAGTTTGTCTGACAGGCGTCTTTCAAACACTGCAGCACTGCCTTGCTCTGCTATATGGACTTCAATGATTTTATATTCTGACGAGACGAATGTCTTATATAGCGTGGGCCAATGTCAGCATTGATCTGTGTCTTATTCAATATGAATAATTGAAAATCTTTCATTTCCTACCCACAAACACCTTTTTTTTTTCCATCCTGGCATGACAGACCTCTGTCAGTGTGGCAGAACAGGGACAAAAATCCAAGTCTTTCCCCTGCAGGTGAGAGTTGGACTCCCTCTTGTCTGCTCTTTATGTCTCACCACTTTTCACTCCTGCACTTTTGGCTCCATGACTATAAAAGGAGTGAAGACAACCCCAAAAGTTAGCAGTTAGGCCATTTCCTTGGAAGAGTAGACTGAAACTCTGAAAGAGAAGAGTTTCACACCCAGCTGTCCTCTGCTGACCACTTTGCTATATCCTTTAAAGGACACCATCAGTTTGGGTTGCCAGTCGATGTAGGCATTTTCAATTAAGTGAATGAGAGTTAAGCACCTTAGTGTAATTTTACTTTATAGCTCTCCAGAAGCCTTCAAAGCTATAGCTCTTTCTGTGCTGACTGCGTAAAGAATTTAAGTAGAGTTGATTGTGTTTTCCCCACCAGTTCTGTGTGCCCAATATTCAGATCCATTTGCATCAAAATTAGGTGCCTCAGTTAGTCACATTGCCTCTGTGGTATGCTTTCTACCTTTGTATCATGAGTACATTTCATTAGCATCTCTCTTAAGTGAAAATTAAAATGTGATCTTTCTGTCCACTAAGGATGGGGAGTCTGGTAATTTGCTGATCCAAATTAAAGCTTCGGGGCTGCTCTCTTGAATTAACATGTCATGGCTTCCAAGATCTTTTCTTTCGTCCAGGATCTTTGGAGTGTATCATATTGCAACTGCCTCCTGGGAATTTGCAAGCAAAAATCTTCTGGTAATGTTTTTATACAATTCCTGCCCACAAAGGAATATTAAGACCACATGGCTGACAGCAAGAAGTCCAAAGTTCTGCTTAAATTTCCTGCCCAGAAGCATGTGTGAGCGTGCTATGTATAGCACATCAGAGAGTCAAACAAGTCCAGGAAGCATGAGACATACTCTACATGTACTATATAATTTTTTTAATCTGCAGTAACTCCAACTTGTCCAGGCATTTTGATGTGATACATGTTCAGTACATCAGGATCAGATCTGTTAAGACTGGACATTTTGATCCTATGATGATGGTCTGAGGTTTCACAGTGGACATATCTGATCTACAGACATTATGGCCAGAGCTCCTGCTGTGATGAGAGATGTCTAGCAATCATGGACAAATACTGAGCAAATATTTTGCTCTGACAAGATTTCCAGGGATGAAAAAGGACTGTCCTTACAAAAGTCGAGTTCATGTTGACTTGGTCAGACTGGATAACCCCCGCTCTACACTTCCAGTCATCTGCAGTTTCTCTAAACCATATTCCTCCAAATCGTACCTTCCTGTTTACATTGTCTTTTAGTGAAATTAGGCACATAGAAAAATATTCATTAAAACAGTTAACATATCTTGACAAGACCTCCACTTCCTATATTTTCTATCTATATTTATGCAGTTCTCATGAAATTGTTGATGCATGATGCTTCAGAAAGGATTAAAGGATTGTAAACTAATACCACTCAACATTTTTGTATAGCTATTAGATCATCCCAGCTAAACCAAATTGTCATTGTATGAGTACAGATTTGACTTATGAAGGGTTTGATGGAATATGTTTAGAATACTAGAAGTCAGTTGATGTAGTATTTGGATAAAAAGCTTAACACTATAATTTCAAGTTTACACTAAAATAATTATCTTATAGATCCTTAAAAAATACGTGTTAATGGTTAATCATTACCCAGTAGGTACATTTCAAGTGGGATTCTTCAAGAATATATTATTGGCATCTTACTATCCTGAAGAAAACTATTGGCAATATAAAACCTTGCTGGCGTAGTTGTATATAATACAAAAAATTTCTGGAGTTAAAAATAATAGTAAAGGAAATAAGTTTTCCAGAAAAAACTTGGTTGGGCAGCCAGCTGAGCTCATTTGAATAATACATATTTTGATGCAGCAAATTTGAGGCTATATTCTAGAGACTAAGGATGTTACTTGCACATTGGGGAATATGTTCTGGACATCACTGACTCAGAAAGGGAATTAGCCTGATCATGGTGGATAACAAACTGGACATGAACTTGCGATGTATGGAAATGCTAAAACAGCTGATATCAATCTCTAATCTAAGTCTAGGAAGTAACTAAATCAAAGTCTGTAAGTACCTACACGGGAAAGCGATTTCTGAGAGTGTATAGGTCACTAATCTTGCAAACAAAGGCATAAAACAGTCCAGTGACCATGAGCTAAAACTGAACAATTTCAGAATAAAATAAGGTATAAACACTGTACTGGGAATGCAATCTATTTACACATCTTGTAAGGTAAAGCGAGCCCCCCTGTATCTGACCTCAAGTCTGGAAGTCACACCAAGTTTAACAGTCTATCCAATGCTGTTGCTCAGTGGAAGTTAGGGCCCATGCAGCAAACATTGATGTGTTTTTGTGAAAATCCAGATTAATGATAGAAAATATTATGGCAGAAATACCGTGATATACCTTCAAATATACCAAAGTAATACTTTATTATAAAGGTGAGTTATTATGAGTTAGGATGAGACAGTTATTAATCATAACTGTCTTGAAAGACAATAATGATTTACTCTTTGTTCAATTCAATTATATAGGTACATATAGCTATACCTGAAACTGCTGGAAGGACATACCTTAATTTCATCAGTGACTGATCTGACTAACAGCTTGTGCCACCATCAGGCTATACTCCCCTGTCCTGGTTTCAGTTGGGTTAGAGTTACTTTTCTTCCTAGTAGCTGGCATAGTGCTGTGTTTTGGATTTAGTAGGAGAAGAATGCTGATAACACACTGACGTTTTAGTTGTTGCTAAGTAATGCTTAGACTAGTCAAGGACTTTCTTTTTCAGCTTCCCATGCTCTGCCAGGTGCACAAGAAGTTGGGAGGGGGCACAGCCCAAGATAGTTGATCCAAATTGACCAAAGGGCTATTCCATACCATATGACGTCATGCTCAGTATATAAACCAAGGGGAGTTAGCCGGGGGGCAGCGATCGCTGCTCAGGGACTGGCTGGGTGTCGGTCGGCGGGTGGTGAGCGGTTGCATCACTTGTTTTTCTTTTCCCTGGGTTTTGTTTGTCTCTCTCGTTCTCCTTTTCATTACAATTATTATTATTATTATTATTATTATTATTATTATTATTATTATTTTATTTCAATTATTAAACTGTTCTTATCTCAACCCATGGGTTTTCTTACTCTTGCCCTTCCGATTCTCTCCCCCATCCCACCGGGGAGCGGGAGGGTGAGCGAGCGGCTGCGTGGTGCTTAGTTGCCGACTGCGGCTAAACCACGACATCCCCCTGCCCCCCACCCCGGCCCAGTAACAGAGATTGGGGGAAGCATTGTAGTGGACTTTGAAGTCATTGTGGAAGCAGAGGACCCAAGGTGGGACTGCTGTGTTGGAGATGCACCATTGTCCAGAGCCCAACGTGAGTGCCATCTTACCCCAGCATGGGCTGTGACGACTCACTGACATGGTGACTTCATGTGTGTCTGTGTGTGTGCTTGTGTCCGGGCAAAGCTTTTTCTGACACAGCTCATCCCTTGCTTGGACCACTTAATAAATTTGCATTAGCCTGGTGTTAGCCTGGTGTTTCCTCCTATGACAATAACAGGTGAGAAAGCTCCATTTTTAGGACAAAAAGTCATTTATAGGGAAATGTACACATTGCATCAGATCATATGTAACAGAAGTAACATCACAACGTTCATCACCTGGGGCCACGAAACACTTTACACCTCTCCAAGTTCCTTCTTCCACATGATGTGAAACCCAAGGCACTGGTCATGGGATGGAGCAGTAGCAACTGGCAGGTCACATAGCAGAGCAGGGGCAGGTCATGGGCTTCCAACACAGCTAAGCCTGTCGTGTGTCATCAGGGAACAGCAGAAGCTTATGGCACCACCCTGAAAGTGAGGTAATATACCCCTAGCTTCAGGGCACTGTAAGGTCGGAGCCATCTGCACAAGCCATGCCTGAGTATAATATTTGCAGCAGTCATTGAAAAGCTGAGCTGCTGCCACCACATTGCTGTTATTTTCAGTCATTCTCCGGCCTGTGCTAGAGAAAGTACAGTGCCGTCAGTCAGCCCTGGTTTCCTGGCTCGTCACAACATTCAGCAAAATTTAGCAGGCTGCCCTTCAGTTGCTTTTCTACCTTAGCAAGTCTGTACCCCAAGCTGTAAGACAACTGAGGCTGGTCTCTGCAGTTGTGGTGTCAGTGCTCTTTCCACGGTGCTCACAGACCCCTTCCATTTTCCCTGCCTCAGACTCCTATCAGCAGTACCCCTGCTTATTTTTCTTTGAAACCTCTTCTCTCCATCATATCAATCTGTCTGTTTTGCCAGTCGTGGAGAAGCCACTGAGGAAAAGGAAAACTTTAGGACACATGCATAGAGAATCAACACGATCACATAAATATCTGAGAGAAAACAAAAGGAATATGGCTTTCTCCCCTGAAATAAGAATCAATAGATTTATTCACCACTGATTTCAAGTTCTCACAACTGATTACTTAGCATCTGAAATAAGACTGCTGAAAAACTCAAAAGGAGAGTTTTGCATTATTTTTGTCTCTAAGTGCATGGCTATGACTATAACTTAAGCAATTCCTTTGTACAACCCCTGAACACACACACACACATACACTTAGCCCCCTGCCCCAACCCCAAAACTTACTTGTTTAGGGAATTCTGAATCCTTCTCTTGGAAGAACATCTTCACATATTTATTTTTGCATGTTGGTCAGTAAAATGAACTTTTGGTGATAAAAATAATCATTCATCTTTGAACTAAAGTATGAAACCATTAGGAGAAAAAAATAAGGCAAAAGAGAATCACGTGAGGTGTTGCCAGGGTTTCTTACCCCACATCATCTTCTTGTTTTGAGATGTGAACTATGCTGCCTGTATATTTTTCATCACTGAGGCCACTGGCAGCGTTCCGAAAAGCTGATACTCTCCTTCTCAGCAATGGCTGTTTGTTTTTCTTGTTGACAATTTTGGCTTATATCATAGAAAATTTTATTTTTGTGTATGTCTTAATGTTTATGTCTTTTCCAAAGGCCTGTTGAATCATGAACTGGCTATCTGTGTCCAAAACTGTCATGCTGGTGTAATCTATATGGTTGCTAGTGAACTAATTCTGCTGGGAAAGGCTGGAAGGGGGTGATGAAATCAATAACTTCCTCAACTAAACACAATACTTCACAATTGTGAGAAGCATTATGAATGACGTTATAACAGAGAAGGTGGAAGAATATTGAAACAACAAAGTGTGTACATGGACTCTGTGCATTTACTAAACCAAACCAAGAATACAACTTTGCCATATGTTGGTCAAAGTCTGGAAGCAATTGCCTTTGGAATTATAAGAACATGTTAAAGGGCTGCTCATATTTATGGCCAGTAATGTTTAGTCATTACGACAATGAATAGTGATGAAAAGGAGTTGCAAGCACTCGCATGATAAGGGAAATTCAATTTATTTTGCTGCAAATTACAAGTTATAATTCAGAACTCTTGGAAGTCAATGCACAGACTCCAGCTCATCATTCATCGAAAGGAACTGGGCTGATTTTGTAGTACATGTAGGTAGTATGTGTAGTATGAGGACCACAAGCCTATAGAGCCGATACAAATATTGGCACAAAGGTAGATTTTCAATTACATGAAAACATCTGGGCCAGGGCCAGGATCCAGAGGGTATTGAGAGAGGTCCCACAGCTATGACTTTCAGCAACCAGTTTCCTCTGAGTTCCACATTCAATAAGAGCCACAAGTCTCATGCCTCTCTGGAGGTATTATGAGCCCAGACTTCTTATAGCTGGTGAAACAGAAAGAAAGGTGTATTACAATTAAACTCTGTATGATGATTTCTTCATTAAAAATTATGACATGATTTTAAAGGTAAAAAACACCAATATGCAGTCTGTTCCTAATGAAGAAAGGATTCTGTTCTGGAAAACAGCATCTCAGAAGGGTCTTGAGAAGAAGTAATTCAACAGAAGCTTTCAAGATACTACTGGTTCAAAAATAGCCGATGTGATCCTGGGTTAAAATTTAATAGGAGAACAGTGAGTAGCAGAAGTGAAATTACTTTCTATCTATACTCAGCACATCCAGTATTTAAAAAAACATTGAAAAATTTGGAGAGGTGCAAAAGAGTCACAAAAATCAATTGAGGACTAAAGAAAATACAGTGTGAGTATTAAAAACTCCATTTTATTTAATTCAGATAAAAAAGTCTGAACATGACTTTTTTTACAGAACCTTAATATCCCCATGAGGAGAAAACATGCTGTGGAGAAAGGCAACAAGAAGCAGCAAGTGAAACCTGAAGCCAGGTTAAAAACAAGACACTACCATTAACAGCTGGAGCTGACTACCCATGAAGTGATGGATACTTCCTTTCCCACTGTCTCCAAATCATGACTAATTCCCAGCCAGGGAGGCACAATCATGTCGCAAATGAGGTATTAAATGGAATTAAAGCTAAAGTGACATCTCACCCCCATTTAGAGACAGGGGAAGAACTGGAGGCAACATACGTAGGAATATGGCAGCAACCATGGAGTGTAGAAACAGAAAGGGCAGCACCATGCTGAGGTTAGGATGGACAAGGGGCTTAATCCAGTCACGCACAGAGTCCTCGCTCTTTTCTTATTTGATGTTCCGCTAAGAAAAGATCAGAAAACCTTGCTTGAACTTTGTTTAAGCATAAATTATGGGACTTATCATAAATCATAGGATCTAATGCAAGGGTAACTGTACAAAAATGAATGGTGTGTCAGACAAGGGAAATCAGACCAGACAGTCTAATGTTTTTTAATTGTCTCAAACCTTATGTCTTTAAGTGAATAGGCTGTGTATAATAAACTCCCCCTTTTAGTGTACAAAAGACCACCATTTCTTTAGATCTGGAAGAGATATAAAGACAAAATAGTACTCTCGGGAAGGCTTTATGAGTGAGAAAAGTATTAAAACTGACTCAGCATTTGTTAAAAAACAGAAAAAGTGAAATAAATGCCACATCCAGTCACTTGGAAGTATAAATTATAGACAATTTGGGAATTTTTAGGTGTCTCTCTTGCCCTGCCCAGTTTACAGAAAGTGTTAGCTGGCTTCTCAATTCATGAACCCTTGGGCTTTCTGCTAAGGTTATTGCAAAAAAGGAGTAAACTGTAGAGCAGCTGCTTTATCGTTTCAGATGCGTGTTACATTACACATACCTTCAGGAATTATTCCACTTACGAATCCACACTAGGCCACCAGTACAGCTCTTACAGCTTCTCGTTAGCTCTGCCAATACTTTTCTGACACTCAGGAGGTAAAGTTATTAACTGTGAAGTCTGCTTGTGAGGAGCCACTATTCCAATTTATAACAGAGTCTTTCCATACATAGAGCTCCTCTCTTAAATGAAATAAGATTGTAATTCTAATTCCACCTGTTTCTTAGGTCAAACTCTTGTGCTGTCACAGGAGAAAGTATGAGGTGAATCACCTAAGACTATGCTAAATTGCCAGAAGAAAAATAATTTGCTGAAACTGTTCAGAAGAGTTGGGTGCAGGTGTTTTACTGTGGGACACAAGGGAGATATTTATAAACTCCTGCCCTGGGATTTCCCATACCTCCTGCCCCCCACCTTGTCCTACCTTTTTTTTCACCTGCAACAGTTTTTTCTTTCCAGAGTAGAATTAAAGGGCTAATAATAGTACAGAAAACAACCCACTTTATCTTATGCACTCCAGTTTCTGGTCTGATTTGCGCAAGTGTTATCTTTTCTACCACTTAGATAGCAAGCAACAAAAAATTGCAGGTTTAGAACGAGTCTTTCTTTTGGTCACCTAATATAATTCTAAGGTTTGGAGCATTTGGGAGGGAAAAGTAGTTTCCCTGGATTCCACAGTGTAAATTGGTATAAATCAGTAACAACAAAAAAAAATTCTAACATTAGGGAAATTATTTGTTATACCTTAGGTAAAATTTATAGAAAAAGAAAAATAAAGGAAAAGATTATAAGCAATGGGCCATTAAAAATGCCCTGCTAAAATACAGACACTTTCAGCAGAGTTTGTACATTTAGCAGAAATTCTAAATTAAAATGTATACAATGAGGTATATAGTGCTGTTATATAATTACAAGGATTTGAGGGGACGGGGGGCTAAGCATGGTCAACAGACTGAAAGATATTTTGTACGATAGTGCCCTCTAGAGATAAGATATTTCCAGAAACTTGGATGGTATGGAAGAAAACCGTTATTTTTCCTGTTCTCCTCAGAACAATGAACAAGCAAAAGCACCTGGGGATTACGCTCTTATGAAGTTGATCAGTGCCTTTAAGTAAGAACTTGGAAGTGAACTGACGTGTACACAGATGACCAGCAGACCAGGATCCAGGCACAGTGAGGCAGCCAATTTGTCTGGCAGCAAATACTTGCCTATTGTGACAAAGGGAGGACACAGGGAGATCTGGGCTTGAAACATAACGTGTGACATAACTCAGGATTTAAATTGCAGATCTCTGTTTCTTTTGTAATGTCTGATATAACCTAAACACTTCCTAGGTTTTATACAATTAGAAAGAGTTACCACAGACTACAATATTACCAAATTAAAAAGTAGAAAACTTAGCGTATAAAATATAAACAAGTGAAGCAGACTTAGAACAAGGACAAGCTGGCAAAGGCTATCATCCATTAATCAGAAGATAAACAGTTTCAATATTTCAAATGAAGGTTATTGGGAAAAACATAAACCTACAGACAAATGTAAATTCAAGCCTATTGTGAGATTTAACATCCAATAAAATACAAACGTTACCACAACATATCTCAGTCCCTACTGTAGATGGTGCTGTAACATAAAACATGCATTGCATCCTGACTGTTGACTTTAAACCATCTAGCTATGACTGACATACAAGTTACTGTGCACAGGATTAATCCACAGATTGTTGTGAGGTGCCATGTAAACATGTTGCAATTTATGTGTGATTTATACATGAGCATAGGATAGTAAAAAAAAAAAGGTTGAATTATTTGCCATAATACTAATATGCTGCTCTATTGTAGCATATGCTAGGCTATAGCAAGGTTTAGAAAGGGCTCTGGAATATACTTGCTGAGAAGGATAAATCTCTCATTTTTTTTGTGTTGGTTGCTCTGCCTGGGACATAGCAAGGTGAGAAGATTTCAGCCTCATTTTTTTTTTCTGGGACAAAATCCCAGGTATTTTCAGCCACCTTTGTTTCATACTGACTTCTTACTTCATTGGGAATCAATGTGAATTAATTTTCTCTATGCAGGGCAAATACAGAGAATTGGTAAAAATCAAGCTCAGTGCAGATGGCACAAGCAATTCTTATTCCAGAGAAGTCTCAAATGACATCCAGTTATGATGCCCTGCTTCAAGCCAAAAGATAAACAGCATTTGCAGAGGAGAAACGAGTGTCTCGCTGAGATAGCTACACGCTGCAAGCTAGATCCGACCTCAGGGGTGGGAGTGACCCCAGAAGAAGTGTTGGAGCAGAGGAGGGCAGAGTGCTGTCCTGTCGCTGCCCATTCCCCTGCAACACCATCCCCCTCATCTCACAGGCTCTTGGGGAGTTCGTGTTTTCATTGCGTGTGCTATTGTCTGTGCTACCTGTTTTGGAGCTAAAACACTTTGCTTGTCTCTTTTCAGCTGACAAATGCTGATGCTTATAGTGCACTGCAGGAAAAAAACCCCCACACCTCCGTCTTCCTCCTCCTCTCCTTTGTCTCAGTAGTAACTCAAATGGTCAGGTAAGCACCATCCTGGAAAGCTGCTTGTTACCTAACTGCTGCTCCCTCTCCTGACGGTAGCAGAAGCCACCCTATTTAGCAGTAAATTGTGAGGGAGGCTCCCTGCAACACCAGTGACAGCAGTCTGAATGACTCCCGCAAGCGGCCTGGGCCACGAGCCCTTGTACAAACCCCGAAGCTGGTTCTCCAGCTGCCATGGGTCATCCGGTCTCCCTGTGGAAGCTGCTTGCCCTCGGCAGCAAGTTCCTCCAGTTCCCAGAGGTGATGCATCACCTTGCACAAATGCAGAATGAGCAGAATGAGATTTCTGTGCCAATCCACTGCTTAGCATTTCTGCTGAGAGTGCTAAGAAAGCCCCGTATTTCTGCCTTGTACACAAATATTTATCACATGGACATGAAAAAGTACTTTTCTTGAAGATAGCTGGAGCTATGTCAACATACACCAATGTAGGATTAAGTCCACTGAACACAATAATTGCAGGGTAAATGCAGCAATGAAAATTAAGCAAATCAATAAATTAATTTGCCTTGGCAAAAGCAGGTGATATTGCTCAACTCCACAGAAATGAAATCAAAATGACTGAACATGAAATAGCCAAAGAGCACTCATTGGATTTTTATTCTAGATTTTGTTCAGCATCAGAACATACTAATATAAGCAGATGATAACGTGAGTTTTATGTGAGTCTTGTGTGCTCCTTTGATGCCAAATATAGTGTGTTTACTTCAGTGGAATACTAGGACTGAGAAAAATTCAGAAAATTCTGCTCTCATCCAGATATATGTTCCTGAATCCAGACATCCTTTCCACATGTCACTGTGTAAGAAAAGAGCTTTTCTTTCTTACAAGCTAACTGGTATCGTAGCAGTGAAGGAAGCCTCAGCTCCCTGTTGCACGGTGAAGCTTTGGGTGCCCTGCTGTCAACTGGAGCCTGCAGCTCCACCTTCTGGACCTCTGGCAGTCATTTGTCTGATGAAAGACAAGTGCTTAAGAAGGTATCTGCAGAGTGCACAGAGCAAGGAGCTAGTCTGGCCAGGAACAAATGCACAAAGGGTGGGTCTTCAACCACACCACGAAAACCATTCTGGCTTTTCATTTCATGCTAAGTTTCAAATGCAAATTATCTCTAGAGTAGCAAGATTTCTGAAGTTATCAGATCGATAACGTCTCTAAGTAATTTTCTTGTACTCCTTTGACTGACCCTTTTGTTTTTAGAAAGGAGGCCCAATCTTGCTTATCTTCTCCTCTTTGCGTCAGGCTTCTTGAAAAAAAAGCTTTTGCTGCACTGTAGTGCTTATAGTGCAATATCTGCTAATCATTTTGTTGGAAACAGCAGCTGCCTCTTGGGCCTCCTAGACCAGCCTGCAGCCCATTTTAGCAAGCTCTTCCGCATTATTGTATACTCTAGTCCACCTCTTCTATCCATGGAGGCACCGCTAGTCCTGCCGTGCAACACAGGCTGCCTGCGAAGCCAAGGAAGCAATACGCCAAAAGGGGAGATGAGGGAAGAGATGTGGACAAAGAGAAAACACTCACTGAATAAGCAGCTTCACATTTGAATGAATACTCTGTAAAATACCATTTGAGTCATTTATCACCAGCTTATACTTGTTGCCCAGGTATTTTTTCCCCTACTTTTCTATGTCAGTCACAGCTCTTAAATTATTTGCTCAGGATTCTTTACCCGGTGTGCAATCAGCCAATTCTCACACACTCAGGAGAGATATTGCTTTATTGCATTTCTGTGCAGAGATAGGTGTTAGGTGGTAATTCCACAAAGTTAGCACACCCACAAAAAGTTTCTACAGTAATTTATACATACTGTTACATCGTATACACCTATCTCATTCATTCATTAAACTACCTTATCATTTTCTTTTTCCATTGGCCTATATCTTCTCCACTTCGATTTAAAGCTACAGGGTGATTTTAATTCACTGCGCATGCTCAAGGAGAGTGGGGGGGGGTAGTCCTCTTGGCCTTGAATTGGGTGGTGGTCATGATCTCCCCTTGCCGGAATTACCTTTCCCATAGTTACTGTGTCTTCTTGTTGACACCAAATTCCTGGTGAAGATAGAGATGTCTCTGGTCTTATCTTTGCTATTCCTTTGAGTGTTCCCAAATAGTTCTTTAGTGGTTACTAAGGCCCTGGAATGACTTGTTACATTGCTCAGAGATTTAACACTTTACCTCTTACTCTATCCTTCTAAGGTTTCTACGTATACCTATGCCACATATATCACAATTCCCTTACAAAATATATGAAACTTGTCTACTTCAGGCTACAGTCTGATACCAGTGCTGGGAGAAGGAGAGCAGGGGCAGTTGCAGGGGAGTGTGTGTGTCTGATCCTGACCCATTTTGCCTTCACGGACACAGGGAAACAGAAGCAAAGTCTAACTGTACTTCTGTGCACTGCTTTGAGAAAGATGCTCATGCGTGTGCCTCCTCTGGCTCTAGTCTTTCACGCGTGGACAGAAGAGGATAAAAGCAGTGATAAGATAGCCTAAAACCAGATAGTGTAAGTAGGGGTTCGGTAGTATGAGTGATAAGCAGTGAGAGGCTAACACTGCTACAATGATGCCCTGAGTAAAAGCACCAAATGACACCATTACTGTCAAGCTGAGTCATGTGACTGGGCAATGCAAGGGAACCTGGTCTGCAAAAGACTCAGGATTGAAAGAAGAGATTGGAGTAATGAGCTGCGGTCAGCCTGTGAGCACTTTCACTGAAGAGGGCAGGATTCGGTCTTGTCTTTGGTGCCTGGACAGCCAGCTGTCCCTGGAGTGCCCAGCCTGCCAGACGGACAGGCAGGCTGGGTGCCAAGAGGAAGGACAAACCCTGGAAGCACCTGCCAGGCACTTTTATCAAGCCTCTAATTTAAAAGCTGAGAGGTCAGCTGTGTTTTCTGCCCTCAGCTTTTTGTTTTCTGAGCCTAGTTTCTGTCTCTTGCAGCACTCCCTCCCTGCAGTGTTTTACAGGGCAGAGCTGAGCAGCAAACATTAAATATGCCACTTCCAGTAAGGCACTGGAATAGCAGTGGGTCTGCATCATCAGAAAGTTCATTAAGATGCAAATTTGGTAGCAGAAATTGTCAGTTCTGATATCTCCTTGAAGTTATTTGACAAAGCTGTTTATCATTGATGAAATGCTTGTGTCTATAAAAAAAAGTCATGATAAACACGAGCTAGTCATAAACTATTTCTAAGAAATAATTGATTTGTGTTTTCTGCTCCTGAATTTACAGTCAGATTTCTGTTAATTTTCTTATGTCTTAGTACAATAGCTAACACATGTCAAGAATAATAATATACTTTAAAAAACAACCCGACTACAAAAAGGCATTACTTTGAATGACCACTGAAAAGGAAAGAAAACTCCCATCAGTTTCTAAGTGAATTCTTTTCCAACTGTGTCACTGATGTGGTACTGTTATTTTACCAGTGTGTATGTCTGCTTCAGCTTTACTATAATTTTTTTCCCTGACACATGTTTACAGTAGCTTGACCACTTCAATGCCCTTCTAATGGTTCAGTATACTGATGTAAGCAACTAGTTCAATTATATATGGTTTATCTCTAAGACAAAATTTAAATAAGGATGTGGATGTTTATTTAAATTTAAATAAGATGTGGATAGGTGCTGAGACGATAGTTTTGAACACTGAATTCTTGGTTCTTGATGCTTTTAACATCACATTGAGTACATGTCTGCATTATCAAGTTGCAAATGCTTGTACGCATCTGGCTCTCTGTTTAAATTTCCCTTCCTCCTTTCTACTCAACCATTCCTCTTCTAAATGATTTTGTCTTTTAAAGGTGAATTTGAGTTCCACTCATAACCTTGAATAAATGGAGGTCCCTGGAGTATTCTGTCTTCTGAACCATGGGCCAGATCCATAGCTAATGCAGGTCAAGCTAGCTGCACTGTCCTCAATGCCAAAGTACTGCTTTTGGGGATCTGACCTTTTAATGGCCACCTATTTAATGCAACTAATAAATCAAGTATAATGTAATATCCAGCACACCAGATATAGTCCTGAGAAATGCAGCTATGTCATTTCTCCCATATGTTCAGATAAAGTCACAGTGTTTTCATTTGTATGCTTTCCTACAACTGCTGGAAAAAGCAAAAAATATCTTCTACTACAGAAGGACACTTGAATACAAATTAGCATCATTACCATAAAGGAACTATGTAGTATTTTTAGCAGATCATAAATTAAGACAAAAATTAATAGCACAGATAAAGGCTAGTTAATTTAAATAGTTCCTACCTCTGATAAGATACATTATCTACTTCATAATATAACATTAATCTGTTCTCTATATTTTTAGCCATAACAGAAGTATGAGTGTTGTAATTAAACTGGATGATATGCAGTTAGCCTAAATATATCTGTCCAGAATAGCGCTACATTAGAATTTTGATGCAAAAGTGAAATTCTGTTGAATTTACCCAGTTTGAATTTCCATTCATTAATTTCACTGTTATTTATATCTTATTATGGGTTTTCTCTTCTCAATGTGTATTTATAAGATGTGTATTTTTACCTGAATTATGTTTAAAATGGTAGTACTTGGTTTAAGACGGCTCCTAGACTTGTAATTTACAATATGAAACAAAATGCAAGTCTTTCCAAAAGTGTAACTAATGAGGTTGGATACAAGTGAAATTCAACACTAAATATGAAAATCCCATCTTCTCAAGGACAAAGATTCACCAACTCATGCATAATTTTTATTTTTAATGGATTAGAAGGAGTAGGTACAACTCCTCAACAATTATTTCTGCAACTTTGAAGAGCTGAGAAAGACTGAATGAATCAGCCAGCACTGCAGAGGTATTAAAATTAAATGCAAATACAGAGTATTCAGAGGTTGTATTTTTAGAATAAAAAATATCTGAAGCAATTCTTATTTATGTCCCTTAATTCACTAACACAATCTAAAGTCTGATTTATAAAACATATTTTTTCCACAGACAGTTTAAATTTTCACAGTTTTTTCACCAAAATGCACCATTGCACTTCCTGCATGCCAGAGTCCTTAGGACGGAGCCATGTTGTAATAATCTTCTTTCAAATACATCTTTACAGTTTATATAAAACACCACATAGCTAAGCTGTGATCCTAAAAATTGTTCAGGAAAACACTAAATACACTAACTCGAAGTGATATTATAAATTCCTGCAACTTGACAAGGCTCTGAGATGCTCTGCTTGCTTTCTGAAGTACTTTATGTCTTTGGACTGTGTTAGTGACTTGTATACTGGGTGACTCAGTTTTGATGAATATTAACTTCATATGCAGGAGAAAAACCAAACACGTTTTCTTCAATTTGTATTTTCAAAGATTGAGGTTGAGAGAAAAAACAATGGGAACATTTTTCTATATTTCATGCTTTTCCACTTAGACAAGCACATCTAAATGATAAAAAAGGAGGAATGCAAAATATTACAGGTACCAAACTCCTAGCCAGCCTACAATGGCTGGTGTAACTGTAGTAATATCAGCAGAGGTAAATCTCTGAGATCGATTTAAGCCGTTTCTGTCTTTAGAATGTTTCTGCTCCCATAAACTTTACAGATAAGCAGGCTTTGATTCAGATACCTTAAATGTCTTTCTAATATCGAGTGAAGTCAATTATGAAGTAGGGGTCTAAGATTGAGTATATAAGACCAGAGACTTTTTTTTCCTGCTCTTTCATTTAGAGTGATGTAGTGAAATTTCAGGTGTAATGGGAAAGGTTTGAAGGAAAAAAATGTCTGTGCTGGCTTCGGGGACTTTCTCTCAGATCCACTTGACAGATGCAGTCGTATTTTCGGGCAGAGCTCGGCAACAGAGTATCTCGATTGCATGCAGTAACATTTCCCCTAACAGTCTGTTCAGTTAGAGTGGCTCCCATGATGTGCAATGCCATCCGTGGTATATTCACTTGGTTTTCAAATGTAACTGTACTTGCAATAACATTTGCATTCATTTGCATTTCAATGCTGACATGAAAAATACTGGAACTAGTTATAAAACAACTGATATGTTTGGCCATTTACCATTTTATTGACAGCTTCTGATAGTTACTTAAAAAGATTAAGGTGCTTTGGTTTGGGCCAACTTATGGCCTTCTGCAGGCAATCAAAACTCCCATGAAATCATTAGGACCAGTGAAGAGGCTTACTTTACTCACATTTGCCTCCAAACCTACTGCTCCCAGTTGTGTCTTTACATTTACCACAAACTGTTCTCAGCAACAGGAGCACTGCTCCTTCCTCATCAGATGCTCTCTGACAGGTGCATTAAACATCGATTCTCATGTCTGCAACTCAAGCACTAAAACACGTATCACTGTCTAGATAGGGAGACTACCAGCAGGGTGAGAAACTGGCTGAGTTGTCGAGCCCATGCAGTAGTGATTAATGTGTTGTGCTCTACCTGAACGCCTGAAGCAGGTGAAGCACCTCAGGATGTTATCCTGGGACCTGCTCTGTATAATATTTTTATTAGTGAACAGGAGGGGGAGGCAGAATAAACCCTCATGAAGTTGGTGGACAGTGAGCTGAGCCTGAGCCAGCAGTGAGCCCTGGAACCAGTGACAACCAATAGCATCCTGGGCTGTCCTAATAGAGAAGGGATTATTCTGCTTTATTCAGCATTTATTAGGCAGCTTCTGGTATACTCTGTCCAGAGGAGACTCCAGGATAAACTGGAGTGAGTTCAGTGGAGGACACCAACATGCTCAGGGGGCTGGAGCACTTGTCCTGAGAGGAGAGGCTGAGGGAGCTGGGCTTGTGTAACCTGGAGCAAAGATGGTCTTGGGTGAACCTGACAGCAGCCTTGCAAAACCTGCATGGAAGTTACTGAGAAGATGGACCAGGGTGTCTACCAAGGTGCGTGGTGGGAGGAAAAAAAAATCAGTATGAAAAATTGGAACAGATTGCCCGGAGAGATTTTGTAACCCCTGTCCTTGCAGGTTTTACAGATCTGCCTGGCTGAAGCCCTCAGAAACCTGGTCTAAACTTTGGTGTAGACCCTGTTTTGAGCAGGAGGTTGCAGTAGAGACATTGTGAGTTCCCTTCCAGCCTGAATGATTGTATGACTCTGTGATGCTACAGAGCTCGAATTTTTACAGTGGTAGGTAGGTTTTGCTTTGAAAATTAAGCAGAAATACTCTATAGATTAACATGCCTGCCTCAACTTATTTCCAACAATGCTAACAATTTTTCTTGCATGAAGTACTTTACTTCCTTTCGCACTTGATGTGCCTTTCATTTGGGGTCAAAGAATCTGCTTCTGCTTTTTATTCCAATATTGCTACAACTTGTGACAATATAAATCTCTGTTATAACATCCTCCCTCCCCTCAGTCTCTCCAAGGTACTCCTAACTCTCTCTTTTTTATCTTCAACATTTTCAACTGCTCTGACATGATCAAGCTCATTCATAAAAACATCTGGCCTCTAAATCACTGTCTATCTCTCATTGTTCAGTACAGTCTTTACGTGGCATGTGTTAGAAATCAGTGGGGGTAGTTGAAAGCCTCCTCATTCTTTCTATTTTTTAGCATATCTCTAAAGCTTTCATAGTTCTTTACAGACCCTTTCACAACAGCACTCCTAACTATCAGCTTTGTTTCTGTCTTAAGTACATGTATCTCCTTCTTATGCTCAGTATTTGTCCTTTGATGAAGGAACAGTTGTCTCTGTGCCATGCTAAGGAGAGTGGTATAAAATGATGGTGGTGATTACTTTTTCTGACTACTGTTCATTAAGCAAATATAATCATTTATGTAAATGTTTACAAATGTCTTCCACACAGCCACCCCAGGATGTTGTCCAAATCAATGGTAATTGCGTACAATAAAATATTAATAAGGTAATCATATGAAGAGCTTTCTTATACATATTACAAAACTTCACATTTTACTGAGGACTTACTACACAATGAAAACAACTCGCATAACTCAGACAAGCAGTTGAAGTACTCATATGCACTGCTGCCTGGAAATTTTGATAGAGCTGGCTGATCACAGATGCATCGTCCCTAGAGCCCCTCTTTATTCTTGCTTCCCAGTACCGTTGCCTGAAACTACGCAGAACAACAACCACTGCAAAAGCTCTGCAGCAAATTGCAAGCACACCTACACAGCTAAATAGAGCACGGTACAGGGATTCCCAAGATACTAGATTAGAAATTCACACACATAGACAGGATCAATATAGACAAATTATTATGGAGCTCCATACACACCAATTAGTTTGCCAGGAGTCACAAACTAATGATTTCTTACTCAAGCTGACTTTGGTCAGAAAGTTTGGTTTCCAACACTGGGCCCTACTCCAATGTTATGTGGCTGTAAGCCAGGCCAGCCTGAATCTGTGTGCCTCTGTTCATTAAATATGTGCAGAGGGGGCCAAGGATGGTTCATGACAGAAACCTGTTTTATGTTCTCATGGCAATCTAGACTTAATTTCTGCCAAGGAAATGCTTTGTAAATATCAATGACAAACTATGCTGGCTTAATAAACAAGTATTAAAAGCACCTTTACCCAATCAGTGTAAGACTTTCTGTTTGCAGTGCCCATGTGATGCAGCAAACTGGAAATTCTGTGACCACTTAAACTATCTTTTAGAAAACTATAATGAATTAATTATGGAAAGGATTATTAGAATCAACAGGCCAGCCTGTCTTACTTATTCAGGAGGACATCTCACTCTCATGGAGACCAAGCGGAGAATTTCCAGTGTCTGCAAAGGTTTTTAAACATTAAATTTACACTTTTGCTTTTCAGTATACCAGGGATCTGTGTACTGCAATGTTGATATTGTCAAAGTTAGAGTGGCTGGTAAGGAGGTAGGGGCAGAAAGTAGTTGTGAGCTTGAGATGGATTTCATCTTCAGTAATGTATGACACCCTGATTCATACAGAAAAGCAGGAGGAAGGGAAGTCACTGCTCACCCAGGAAATAGAAAAAATAAGTGGAACCAATGCAGTCCAGGACAGGACTGCAAAGTGAAAACATGCTCTGACTCTTCTCCTTGTTGCAGTCTTTAAGAAAACTTCGTAGTGCTGGATAGAGTCTAACTCTTGGAAGCTAATTTCCTGCTTCTGGGGGCTTTTCTTTTGTGAATTTTATATACCCTCATCCCAAAGCTCTGCAGCAGGGAGGTAGAAGGAAACCAGTCCCGAATAAGAAAAAGGAATAGGTTTGCTACATAAAAAAATTAATTAAGACTACAAATTCAAATAGGGATGCCAGTTTGAAGATTGTCTGTGATACTTTGGCCCCTTGTGTTTATGCTTCACTTCTTTGGTTATAAGCTTGCATATTATCTTCTTTTCCACATGAACCAGCACAGCTCATTTGTAAACAGCATAGCTCTGCTCTTCAACGTTTTCTTGTCTTGTTCAGTATGTGGCCCCATGCCACTGCATGCCATTTAAATTCAGCTCTCAGTCAGAATGACTCATTTCTTTGTGGATGTCATGCTAAGATCTTCATCTCAGGAGTCAGGCTTGGAGCAATCTGTCTTGCACTGGATGATGGAAATGGCGCTCAGAGCCCCAGCATTACATAGGAGAATATTAACTGATATGGGTCAAAACACCACATGGATGATTGTGAGAGAAGGATCAAGCCTAAGCCCAGACCTTATTTGCTAATATAGACATAACCTGTATACAAAGCTAAAAAGGCTCCTTATCCTGACCAGTCTTGTCCACAACAGTCCTGGAGCTGCAACTCCTTGTTAGCTTTCTACAGGTTTGAGATGGTACTTGTTCTGTTACAGATAATACCACCTGAATTTTTAGCTTACCAAGTCTCTTTTGTGACTGGCTTGTGTGTTTGGGAAAAGTTAACAATCTGGCTGAATTTGGATGTATTTCAAAAAAATCCTCTTAAAGTATGCATCCTGCTATCACTTTCGTATCTGTGCTCCAAAACATGGACAGTTTCAAAAAACTGTTGTCAGCATTTCTTAATTTACTTGGGAAAAGGAACGACTTTCACCTTAGTTTCCCTTTTGAAAAAGACAACTCTTTTAGGTGAAAAATTTGAAACAAAAAGTTCAGACCCAAGGCAAAGCCTACAGCGGCAATGCTTAGTTCATAATGGGGCAAAATAATTGGGAAGCATGAACCACAGTAACATGGGGGGAATCTCATTAATGGGTGGTGGTACCAGACCTGCTTAGAATTTAAACTAGGTAGCTCCATAATGATGTTAACACAGGACCATAGAATCATAGATTGGAAGAGAGGTCTGGTGGCCATCTGGGCAAGCTTCCTGCTCAAAGCAAAACTATTGCTGACAGAAGAATAGGTTTGCCAGTGCTTTGTTAGATGAGTCTTGAAGACCTCCAAGGATGGAGACCCATGACCTGTCTGGGTCACCTGTTCAAATGGTGAACTATTCCCCTAGGAAAAAAGAGTTTCCCTAAATCCAATAAAACTTTCCAAGCTGCAGCTTGTACCCATCACTCCTTGTTGTCTGGCAAGAGAGTTTGGCTCTTCTCTTTATAAGTCCCCTTCAAAAAGTTGTGGCTTTGTTAGGAGATCACCTCTTTACCCTATCTTGGTCAAACTAAACAGTTCAAACTAAACAGTTGTCCCAACCTCTCCTTGTAGGTCAAGGACCCTCATCTTGGGAGACTTTGGCTGGATCTTCTCTAGTTTCTCCACACCCCTCTTGACATGGGGGCCCAAAACAAGACACAGTACTCCAGGTGCAGCTTTACCAGTATCAAGTAAAGAGGGATAATAACTTTTCTCAGTTTTTCCAATGTAGCCCACTATGTGGCTTGCAATAATTGTGGTGAGGGTGCAGTGTTTGCTCATCTCTCACTAGGTGCTGACTGTACTCCCCAAGCTTATAGTCTTTCAGCAGGGCTGCTGCTCAGCCAGCTGCCCCACAGCCTGTGCCCACACAGGGGGTTATTGCACCCTTGGGCATAGGACTTCACAATCCTTGTTGAATGTCAGGAACTTCCTATTGGTTTAGTCCTCAAATTCATCAAGGTCCTTCTGGACTAAGCTCTGCCTTTTCTTGTGTCATCCCTAATTTGATATCATCTGCACATTTGCTGAAGGTGTACTTTGTGTGATCCATGTTGATGATAATGAACAATGTCAGCCCTGGTATTGACTCTTAGCTTTTGGGGATAATGTGAAGTAGCTGTTGATTTGTCAGTCTTGTAGCAAACTCACCAAACATGTAGAAGCTTACAGGTATATCTGTAACATAGCATGCAGCTTTTGGCAGAAAAAAACCCCGAAGCTGGTTCCTACGTGATATAACCAGGAGTGCTAGCCACTGTCTCTACATTGTGCTGTGCAGAAATACCAACTCATTTGGAGTTAAACTGAGTATTTCTTTGTGGTTCTGCATTTAAACTGTAGACTCCATAGAACATGTAATTGATTCTTCTTACTGTTAGAGACAAGAGTTCAAGACCAATTGAGTTTTCCTCTTTTTTAATATTATAGCAAGAGTTTAATATTTTCTCTCCCTGTGCTGTAGGTGAATTTTTCACTTCAAAGTGATAAATGAAGCTCATTAGAAATTCCCCATTATCTTATAATGCTTTACAGTAAATCTGTATTGTACCACAGTATATTGCTGTTCTGCCTTACAGTGCAGAAACAGGGCATTGTTCAACCATCCCTTTGAAAATGCAGTGTGAATTTGAAGACAGAAAGCAAGGAAAAACTCTGAAGGCACAGTTGGGGAAATCTCAGTGCTACTACTTTAAACAGGTTTTTGATATCCATTGGTAGTGACAACAACTCAAATACTTTGTCAGTCTTTGTGACTAAATCCTTGCTGAATCTGTTGTCTAGGTAGCATTACAGGCATTTTTTTCTGCTTTGTGCATGCTTTCATGCTTGCAACCATTCATAAGCCATAGGAAAAATATTTTTTCATTCATTTTGTTATTTTTTTTCCTAATTGCTGCATTCACAAGAGAAAGATATAGATTTTTATACATGTATTTACAGATTTTTTGACTGTCTTCTACAGCTATTAAATACAAAAACATTTAAAATACCTTTTTATTTTTTCGCATGTCCTCTTTCAAATGGGAAATTAATGTGAAAAGAATACATAGTGTATTGGTGCCTGAAAATCCAAAAAGAAGCTCAGAAAGGAGAAGTAGCAAAAGAAGACAAAGTTTTATTAGAAGGCAGTAGGACCATGTTTAAAGTTAGCTTGCCCAACAGCAATAAAAATGAGCTCTTGTTTCTGAAAATGCAGTCAAATTTATCATAAATGTAAAAAAATTCATAGACATTTTTATAGGTAGCTCTGCACATGGGAAAGCTAAAAAGTCACCTTCAAACATGTATAAAAAGATAGCTGGCATCAAGACACATTGCGTTAACTATGAGTCATGTGCAGAGATCATTGTGGATATAAATATCAGCAAAAATGACAATCTGAAATATTGCTATACACTAGTGTAAATGCAATTGTCTTATTTTAATCTGCATTTCTTAGCATATGCATCTATCTTGCTTATATGTTCCTAATTTGGTTTTTGGACAAAGATTGCCAAAACCAAGAATCTCTAAAGATTCTAAATGTCTAGCATGTAAAAGTGGTAATTTGGATGAATAGAGAGCAAGGAAGTTATATTTCACATGGACATGCTAATGACTGAGAATGAAGCATTTATGTGAGAAAAATGCAAATAAATGAAATTGAGGGAGTATGTCAGCTTGTGGCGTTTTTAGTTTGGTTTTGTTTTTTTTTTTAAATTTCTTTTTACTGAAGATTACTCTGGCACTACATAAAGAATAGAGCTGTGTCCTGGTTTCAGCTGAGTTAGAGTTACTTTTCTTCCAAGTAGCTAGCATAGTGCTGTGTTTTGGATTTAGCATGAGAAGAATGCTGATAACACACTGATGTTTTAGTTGTTGCTAAGTAATGCTTAGACTAGTCAAGGACTTTCTTTTTCAGCTTCCCATGCTCTGCCAGGTGCACAAGAAGTTGGGAGGGGGCACGGCCCAAGATAGTTGATCCAAATCGACCAAAGGGCTATTCCATACCATATGACGTCATGCTCAGTATATAAACCGAGGGGAGTTAGCCGGGGGGCAGCGATCGCTGCTCGGGGACTGGCTGGGTGTCGGTCGGCGGGTGGTGAGCGGTTGCATCACTTGTTTTCTTCCCTGGGTTTTGTTTGTCTCTCTCGTTCTCCTTTTCATTACAATTATTATTATTATTATTATTATCATTATTATTATTACTATTATTATTATTTTATTTCAATTATTAAACTGTTCTTATCTCAACCCGTGGGTTTTCTTACTCTTGCCCTTCCGATTCTCTCCCCCATCCCACCGGGGAGCGGGAGGGTGAGCGAGCGGCTGCGTGGTGCTTAGTTGCCGACTGGGGCTAAACCACGACAAGCTGTTTACCTTTGTTTACAAAGAAAGGAAGAGGACATCTTGGACTTTCCAGAGTAAATATTATACTGCTCTTTAATTACTTCAAAACACTGGAAGAGCACAGGGATTAAAATGCAACACTTTGAATGTTGATA
Organism: Balaeniceps rex; assembly: GCA_013401315.1. Lineage (NCBI taxonomy): Eukaryota > Metazoa > Chordata > Aves > Pelecaniformes > Balaenicipitidae > Balaeniceps > Balaeniceps rex. The sequence continues at coordinate 30,105 of VYZW01009536.1, forward strand.
TTAATGATGATACAGGGTACTAAAAGTGTAAAAATTTTAAAGTAAGATGATATTAACTATGGAAGCTCTTCGCTAAAAGAGGTTCAAAAGTGTCTGCATACTGAATGCTCTCAAAATAATGATTTTTTTTCTGAATGTTTCCATTGTCTTCCAAGATGTTCTAAGACTTTTGCAAGCTGAGTAAATTATGATGCTCCTAAAAACAAGGAAAAGAGTAAATAAATTTTGCATCTAAAGCTTTGCCTGAATTCCATGCACATGTAGAAAACATTCTGCTGATTTGGATCCCAAGTATCTAATTTTAGAGAGCGGAGGCTGATGAATGGCTGCACCAGCAAAATTGTTTTATGACTCACAGCTCAGAAAAGGATTTTCATACTTTTCAGTCTCATCAGACAATGGTGATGTTCGGTGCTAATCTGCTGTATGCATGCTGTTGCAGGGTGCTTTGGATGCCTTCGCCTTTGTGCTGCTGTTTGCAGGTGTGCAGCCTGCCTTCCCCCAGTAGTGGGGGCGGTGCCTGTAGTCCCAGACACTTGGGCAGGGTCTCCCAGGGCCTCCTTGATCTCATGGTTTTGCTCTCAAGCTGTTGTTCTCGTGGCCTTGTCCCAGTAAAGCCAGTAATGTGGCTGTGGCAGGTTCTCATAGGGAGTAACTGTGGCAGACAGGAGGAACACTCCATCCTTGCCCCTTTTCCCCTTGGCTAGGGGTTTGGGGGACATCAGAGATCCAATAAAACACTTTCACTGAGTGTAGCAGTCAGTGAGGATGCAGCCCCCTGCAGGTGCCAGTCAGAGATAAGAGCATCATAAGCAGGAACCACCAACAGGAGTCTGAGCAGGTACTGATGAAACCTGTGTCGTTTCTGCAGGAGACTGTTATAGGGGAGCCCAGCTGCACTGGAGGGGGAGCCCTGGGGTGGCTTCTTACCTGGCGACCCCCATCACTTCTCTTCCCGCTGGCCACTGAGGAGAGTTTTCCCTTTCCTTTTCTCTCTCTCTGTCTCTCTGTCTCTCTCCTTTTGATTTTATTTTTTTCCCAAAGTAACTTTCACTGTTAGTGCTGATATGTGCCATGAACTATGAGCTCTGCTTGTAAATTTTTGTGCACCTCTCTCAGCATCCACTGTGCAACAATGGCTCTTTCTGTAACTTGCTAATATATCCCTGCATTCACTCATCTTTTCTTGCCTTGACTTTTAAAAAAATTATTTTCTGTGTCTCCCAAAGTCCACGTTCCTTAATTTATGCAGAGCATAGTTGCCATCTGCTCTTTCGTATATGTGCTAAAAACAACAATGTCATCACCTACATCGTATCTAATACAGTTTCACTAGCTCCCTGCTTATTTTGGGATTCAACTCAGAGAGCAGTCCACAAGCAGCCTTGTACCCCAGTCTGCATGTAGTGTTCTGCTAACATCCCTAGTCTCCAAGTTTTCTCCGTAATCGTCCTTTCTGTGGTACCTCATGTGGAAGGAAAGAATTCACTTGATGTCAAGTTCCTGGGCAAGAGCAAATTTTGTTTTATTGGTATGCGCCACGTTGTCTCTGACACCCATTCAAGTATTTTATGTATTTTCAAAGGTATATTAAAACCAAACCCCAATAATTTGCCTAAAACTACAGAACAAAATATTATTAAAACATGTAAGAAAGTCGCAGTGCATCTGCAAGGTTTTATATAACTGATTCCAAATTTTCTATGACATCCATTTTCTACACCCTTACTCCGGATTTGGAAACTGGATCATTCTATGTATACATACCAGTCTGTAAAACTGCCCACACTTTTGTTAAAGTATTGCTGGAGTTTCACTAAAAATCTTCCCTGTAAGGAAAACTTGGACCAGATGTAGAATTTCACTTCAGAAATATTTTCTATGGCGTTTTGGTTTTAGGGGACATTACACCTTACTGGCTGGATAGCCCATACAGTGGATTGAGATGTCATCATCTCACAGCAGTTTTTTGCAGCTTCCTTTTTCTGGATAGATTAACTCCATCTTTTAATATGTTCAGCTGACCTGATGTACTAACTGAATAAGCCCTGTTTAAAACAAACAAGGAAACATGCTGAACCTCTCAGATGGCCAATAAGGTGAGCAATTCAGCATGAATCAAAACACATCTTCTGGGTCATATAACTAACTATAAAGTAAAACCTAAAGAAATTATTGAGCAAAATTTGGAAGTAAAAGAAATATGTTATTTAGTTCATCTTTCAAACACTAAAAGAAATGAAAAAATTACACAGAGTAACTGGAATATTCCTGTGTTAAAACCCAAAAATATAAATGCATGCTAAATGCCTATGCCATCTAGTAGTATGCTCCTCTGAATCAGCACCTAGAGATCCAGCTTCTGCCCTCATCACTCTATAATGAGCATTGAAGTTTTATATTTCTCAGCTATGGTACAACCCACAGGTGGATAATAAAAGACAACCCAGAAGATTGAAGGTTCTTTCAATTTTCATCCTTTCTAGTCTAAAACACAGTTACCAGTGTAACTTTTTGGGACAGCCATAAAATTCCAAGGTTGCAGGGTCAAATAGAACAGTTAAAGTGGTAGTTATACTACATGTCTTTTTCATTTTCACTAAATTTAAAGGTGTTATGAAATGTCTAATTTGAAATAAAATGTTACTACCTGGACAGGATGCCCAATTTGAGCCTTTTTTAAAAAAGCAGAATTTTGTCAAAAACCAGACATAAATATGTATACATACACACAGACACTTACAGACACCTACACCAGGTCTCTATAAATTTTTCTCCAGCTGCAATCTACTGTCTACATAGTCACAGAAAATACAATAGAAATTGTATTGGAAGCTGCAGACTTTACAATGCAATTTGGAGGCTTAATTTGTCTTCATTTTATACATAATTATTTATGTTTTTCCAAACCAACAAGTTGAATGTGCACAAAGCGTTCTCTGCATTTTGGTGAAACTTCTGTGAGAGCTGAATGTCAGTGCTGGTGGATGTCTGTACAGTTCAACTTTCAGCCTTAGCTCTTTAAAACCACTTCTGACTATTTTTTATCAGTTAAGTAGGGCAGAGGAGATGCTTTTAAAATACTCTTCTTAAAGTTCTAATCCTGAGATTTTTTTTGTTTTTCATGTCCCTCCAGCTAATTGACAATTATTTTGCCAAAGACAACGCGTACACATAGGCACACACACATGTGCGCAGGCAAGGACACACAAATCAGCTTTAACACTTTGCAGTCATTCTTCTTTTCAAAGTAATTTCATGTAAAATGAACAAACAAACCATAGAACTGCTAAACATAGCTTTCCTTATTACTGACATTTAAGTAGTTCAGATAGGGTCCTTAAATCAAAATGTCTCCTTCTCAGTAGCTATTTGGGGAAAAAAAAAAAAGGAAAAATAAAAAGGGAGAGTTTAAGTCCTGTTCACATATCTGTACCTACAGTGGCAGAATAATTATTAAATATAAAAAAGATGGTGGCAGTGGTATTTATCTCCATGCAGTGTGAATTTAGGGCAAGGATTTAACACAATATTATTAGAGAATGCTGACAGGGCATTGTTAATTCATTATCTGTACAATCCTCCTGCAGCAGGTTGGCTATTAAACACACTGCTCAGAAGTGGGTCAAACATGCAAATTAGCTCAGTACAGGTGTGATATTGTTCCTTTCCTCCAACTCACCTAATGGAGATATACTCTGTACTCCATACAGGGCCATCTAAAGATTTAATTCCATAAAGAGTCCACTTATTATCACCACTTTTTTTTTTTTTTGAAAGGGAGGGTAACGCAACAAATCCTATCAGGCATTGCATGTTTCTGTAAAAATGATAAAAAGATACTTTAAAATAGGTGCCACATAAGCAATTAATTTCATATATTAATTGGAACCAAATTAAAATCATATACATGATCAAGGCTAAGACAGCTCCTTATACTGCTATTTAAGCTTCACTAGACATCAGTGCACCATACCACAACTGTAACAGCATCAAGCCTGGTATCCTGATTAGTGCAATTTCCTGAGATGTGCTGGATGTATCTGTGAGTCCCTTTAAAGTCTTGTTTTCTCCAACCTGTAAGCTATTATGGGGTAAGGGTCTATTTGCAAAGGAAAAGGCAGGTCCTGGTCATTTGTTCAAGAAAACTCACGTCAGGGACAGAATCTAGGTTTTGGATCTTGGGTGCAAAAATGCATTTGCCTTCAGCCAGCAACTGAAGTTTCAGGGTTGCCTAGACATGCTTCATGCTCAGTATTTCCAAACTGTCTAATTTTAGACAGTTCTGTCTGTGTGTGTGTGTGTGTGTGTTCAGTGAGGGGAGGTGAATGTCATTCTGATGCAACTCATTCACTGTAGAGGAAGCCTAGCTGCTCATTTGCTGTACTTGATCTAGCCCTCGGGCTCCTGTGTACTTTTATAAACATTGTTTGAAGAAAAATAAACCAAGAGTTTCTGTAAAAATGATCAATAGTAAATATAGCTTCATCATGGGAATACGCACTTGAAATTCCGAAAGGTTGCATAAATTCCTGTTTTGTGTGAAAGGCAAATTAGGAGATCAAACTTTATTCAACAAGTGACTTACCCATGAATGGCCTAGAGCTTTGCAAGAAATCAGTTTTAAAACAAGGTTTTTTTTCTCTTTTGGACAGTACTTGAAAGAATGCTGCAAACAACATAGGAGAATGAGGGCAGAGGGGTGAAACAAAGACACTTGATTCAGGACAGGAGAGGAAAGGTAAATCCAGGCTGTAGCTAGCATTAAGTTACTGTTCCAGCACTCTTCCTATCATGCTTTATTAATACTACTAATGTTTTAGGTATTTTTCAAAAACTGGAGTTGCTGCAGAGACCAGAAAGCTGTTTAGAATATATATATATGTGTCTAATTTTCTCTGTTATTTTCCTTGTGGATATCAGAATAGTATCCTCATGAATATTAGGTGATTTTGTAAACAAGAAGTGGGATGTGTGCAAGAATGTAAGAATACAGTTCAGTGTGGGATGGATATGAGGAATAAAGAGTAGATCTGATATTGCTGGAGGCAGGAAAGCAGTTTGGGTGCCAAAAGCAAAGAAACGGAGCCAGATTTCCACATGTTCAACAGTCCCATGTACGTAGGTGAACTGTATGGTGTTGAAGGATTATATTTCACATATCTAATAAACTTTCAGCTTACTCATCACAAAATCTTATTAACAATGTCAGTAAGTCTCAGTAATACTTTTCAAATTATTAAGCCCATTGCTGCTCCTAAATTTCCAGTTTACTGAAAATCTAATTCCTCCCTGCTGTTAAAACTGAAGAAGTTACATTTTTTTCCTTTTCTAAAAACCAAAAAATCTCATTCATAGCTTTGCTACTGAAGAAAGACTGCTGTAATTACTTATAAACATAGTGATGTAAAAGAGTCCTACTGCTAGTTCAGACTGGGCTAGCAGTCTCCAAAGTGTTTCCAGAGCCTGCAGGAAAAGAAATACTTTGTAGACACATAATTAATCATTATTCATTTTGTTAAATAAATTTCAGTTTTGTCTATTAGGTTTTTGTAGTGACAGGCTAATTAAATAACAAATTCTCTTGAACAAAAATTTCTACCTATTTAAGATGCATCAGAAATTAACTTCAGCTGCAAACAGTTTTCACAGGAGGTGTCTCAGCTGTTAAATGTCATGCAGTCTTTTATTTTAACAGGGAGAAACCTCAGGTTGAAAAGATAAAGAAGATTCCATAAAGTAACCACAAACCCCACATTCATTCCAGAAAAATAGAATATTAATAGGCCTCTAGCATTTACTTGCATTTCAAAACTGCTTTTGCTTGGGATCTGCTTTTAAGCTGGGGCTCCCCTGCTTGTCCCCCTCCTGAGCTCTGCTGCAGATGCTGCACAGCAATGCCCATGCCAGACCATGTCCTCTGTTGATGTGGAACATGAACCCCACCAGTGGGTCCATGTCCCGGCCCAGCCTTGCCCCAATCCCAGTCCCCAGGGAGGTGCCCGACGCCTGGGGCTGGGGCTGCCTCCAGTGCCCCCTGACTGCCCTGCTCCTGGCTGGGGTGGTGGGACACAGGCCCTGGCCACCAGGCCCTGCCCTGCTGCCCTGGGGAGCCTCCACTGCCCCCTGCAATCGACTTCAAGGAGCCTCCAGCCCCCACTGTGTCCTGGCATAATTCATTAAGCTGAATATAGGTATCTGTGGTTTATATGTCTACATTTGTGATGCTGTGAGCTTATGGAGTATTAACTTCATCCTCATGTAGACATCTAAAGTAAGTCAGAAGAAGAGTATCAGAACAGCTGTACCCAAAAAGAGCTCATTTTCCCCAGAACCCCATAAAGGGAGCCTAACTTCAGCTACAGGCAGAAATCAAAAATCAAGTGGTGTAAATCCCATTCACCATATTTATCTGGTATGTGGAATAGCAACATGTAGTAAAGTATATTCTGGCTTGCAAGATTAAGTTGCCAGAATGCAATACCTGTGAATTAAGCAAACTGACAGATCAGATTCATAGAAAGGCAACTGTCTGACTTAAATCATCAAAATCTCAAAGGTTACATACGTGTATATATATATATATGGAAGTTTTGGTTCTAGTATTATAATACAAATTTGGAAGAAGATTAGATGTCACACCATTTGTGAAAAACATCATAGCATCTTTTACAAGCATAAGTGATGAAACCCTCAACTTCATGTGTCATCATTTTTCTCATTTATCTTAAGTGAAATTACTTATGATTTTGGTTTTATGCGGTGTGCTTTCAACTGCAAGAGATCAAGGGCCATGTCTGCTGCAGGAAGATTTCTAAAGTTTCTGTGGAAAGAGGGACATATCTTATATGAGTTGCTTAAATTTGTTCTTCCTATTGTTGCCAGGCTTCTTTCACTGAAGGTATATATAATCATTTGGGTTTATGTTTAACATAAAGAGAATTGACACCAGAGTTTGCAATAATCCAAGAAGTGTAAAAATTCAAGAGAAAACACGAGAGAAAAACACAAGAATTACACACTCTGTATAATATGCTCACTTGAATACTCCCATGGTACTTATGTCAACTAAACTGACAGGTTCCCTTTATTTTAAAAGTGCAATACATATCAGATTGAAGCCAGATATCACAAGCTCAGAAACAGGTCAAAGAGAACAGCACTGCTTTACATGGTAACAGTCCAAAGGCAGAATTTCTGTCCCATGAGAGAAAAGGGCAGAATTTTACAGTGTGAGGACTTGTTCTCATTCCATGAAGAATAACTTCATTTAACGAATTTATTTGAATAATATGTCAGAGGGATATAATGGGAAAATTCATTCAGAAATAGTCAAAAATAGGTCAGAGCTGATTATGAATAACATCATTCTAAAACATAACAATTATTTAAATTCTTGCTGGTAAAATCTTATGTAACTGCCATTGTCACTTTGTCATATTTCTTATATTTTAGTTGAAATGAAGATTCACATTTGAATTTATAGGATAGAAGTAAGCATCAGCAATTATCACAGATATAGTCAGGAGGCTCTTTGTAGGCAGCAACAGCTTGGCTATCTTACCACCAGCTCTGCCTTGAAAGCTCACAAATTTTTGGGGTAGTCAACAGTCTACTCACTTGGTATTCAGAGACCATTTGTGGCAAATCAGAATCCCCGATGTAAGTTTTGACATGGCAGAGTCAAAAAACTAAGGATATCGCTAGAGCTATTCTAGCTGGAAAATGACCTAAAGCAGCTGAGAGCTTTGTCTTTTTCCTAAAATTAATAATGGAAGGCAGAAAAATCCTGCAAATTTGCTCACAGAATGGAAAATGGTAAAAGAAATAAAGTTATGAATGCTGATATTTTGTTTTTGTCAAAGAAGTTAGTGTTCTTTAAATATTTTCCAGCTGACATCTTGGTTACTTGTCGTCTTAGTGAAAAATGTCAGAAATGCCCTGAAGCATTGTGGAATACATAAACTTTGAACCATAGCTCTAAATCTCTCCTTTCACACAAAGGATCATGGGATTTTAATGACCCAAATGGGCCAGTACCATTGATTTATAGGTCACCTAGTGGGGCACTAACCTCAGTCCGTGCTTGTTTACCTTTACTGTTATGTGGCTATACAGAGAGTGGTAGTGCCCATTATTCTTCATTTTAGGGCTCAAAAAGGAAAGGAAAAACAAGACTCTTATTTCAGTCACGTCAATGATTATTGAAAATGTGAAACCCAGCACTTGTAACATATACTGCTAAACCAAGCTGAACGACAGATAAATGCTGGGAAGAAATAACTGGGAAAATTGCAGTTCATTTTGAGCATTGGCTGAAGTCTCTCTTGCCACCTTCATGGGCCTGATCCAATATTAACATTTCTTGTGTTCTTCAAAAGATAATGTTCATCCTTTCCCTTGTGGCCAAATCTCATTTAGCAATAAAAGCAGCAAAATGATAATTAATTACAATTAATATAGTAACCCCAAGAAACCGTGAGTGGAAATAATGGATAAGCACTCTACGGTTTTATGATAAAAAGGCAGAGAAAGAGCATACAGGCCATGTATATGATAAGAAAGCAGGTGCATGAAACACCCAAAAGGAGAATGGGAAGAGCTTGATAATCCTGACGAAGCACTGGCTGCCCACCCCTTTTCAAGCACTACACAGGCAGCTTGGCAACATCGCTCTGCAGAGACACGGTGTCTAAAATCATAGTTCTTACTCTGCACCATGTAATAGAGTGCAAACACCACCCTGGGGGAATGGTCAGCACACACACCTTTGGCTTTTCACTGGCCTTTCTGCATGAGTTCAGCCCTGTGATTTGGACTCGTTTCCCTTGAAGTGCTTGCCTCTGAGTTAACCCTGGGTTAACAAGGTCTGCTTGGAGGTTGGCTGTCTATCCTGTATGCAAAGACTTGGGATTCTTATTCACATAGGCTGCAGCACGTGGGCTGACATGTATTCCAGAAGCCCATCACAACAAATTTATTTTGCTGTGTCAAGTGCCAGTGTATCTCTTGCCTTTTTCACTCTACTGTGTTGTCTTTCTGATGCAAACAGAAGTATGATCAAGTACAAACAGGCACATGGTGATAAAGTGACAAAGCTTTCCTGGAATGTTGAATTTGTGCCCCTGCAGTGATGGGTATGCAATGCATCTTCAGCTGCCATCTGTATCCTAGCAAAATTGGTTTGCTATCTTGGGAGCAGGCAGACATCCATCAGCTCAGCAGATGTGTATGCTTCCAGTGCCATGTAGCACACCATGTAAAATAAAGGTGACCTTCCAACCTGGGAAGTCTGATTGTCAGTTCATCTTGAATGTCAGTATTCAAGGGATGCAATCATGTGACTGACAGAATTCTGAAGAGAGGTACACCAAGTTCACTTGCAGCTTGTGAGCCAGGATGGGAAGAATAATAGTGAGAATGTTAATTCCTCATTAGCTTTCCACCAAAAGACCTACAGAAGATCTAAAAATCTGATGATACTGGTAACTTAGCGTTGTCATTGTCAATGCTCTTAACTTACTATAAATGTACAAAACTTTTGTGATGTATGCTGAAATGCCAAAAACAATTGCCAGGAATACTGATAGAAAACATAATACAGTTTTAATATTTTTCAGTGAGACAATCTAATAGAAGGGGACATGTCGGAAAAGAATATATTAACTGCTAAACATTGTAAAAAACATCTCCTATTCTGTTTTAATTAAAACACTTCATTTTGCTTTTACACATCTTAGTCATTAGCGGAACAAAATTGTGGTTTGAGTTTAGTACACAGTTTGAAGTGCTGCGCTCTTTTGCTTCAGTCTACTCTCTTTACCTTCCCTTGAATGCAGCTCAGTATTTATCTTAGTTTCTCAGTTAAATATTTACAAGGACATGAGTCCATCCACAGGAAAATAAAAAATTCAGAATGTCAAAAGATTATTTTTTGAAATACCCGAATAGCACAGAATCTAGGGCTCCCACAGCAAAATTTTCTCAAATGAAGGCAACATTTTTCTTATAGTTTTGACAAAAGTTTTTTGTCACCTCAAACCAGCTGATTTTCTCACCCCTACAGGGTGAGGTGCTGAGAGTACCGAGTGACTTTACAGACTAAAGCACCTGCTGTGATGGGTCACTACTTAGAGCATTCTGTATTTTGCAGTACAGCAGAGGAAGTTTGTCCAATATTATAATTCCAGCAAGGTTTAAAGAAGTATCATTTTCAGGATTTATGTTCCTTTGACATAGCACTAAAAGCATGCAAAAAGATAAGAACATTTATCCAAAGGTTATAATCTGTCACTGTCATAAAATTCAGAACAAAAATTAAAGCCAATTAAAATTAGGAGGCCAATGACAATGTTTTGGGTTCAATGACTGTGAAGAATGCTGAGACTAAATTCTTTTGTGCTGGGGTAAAATGCACTTTAAAATATAGGTCTTTCTAACAATATTTAAAGAGAACTACATACTGAAAAAAGGAATTCATGTAGGCTAAGCTGTATACTCAGTTGAACTGTATTAAATACTAACATTTTCACCAAAATTAAATTCTGGCATACTTTCATTTTCCCTAACTATGGAGATTGGCTTTGAAAATCAGAGCTCACAGTTTCCAAGTTCCCATTGGGAAAATGCACAATAAATCTTAGAAAGAGTAGTTATATTGTGTTGTCCAGAGTTGTACATATAACTGCTACTTCATGAGAGATGATTTAGTGTCACAAATGTTATTGCCATGGTTATTCCTCCTGATCTGTGACTGCTACCACCTGCTCCTGACCCCTGGTAATATGGTTAGTATAAGCAATGCCATTTTATAAGGCAAATGTCCATTCTTTGTGACTGAGCTGGTCACGTATCAGTCCCCTTTCCCCTCCTCATCAGGCCCTGAAGGTCCTGTGCACCAGGCAGATTTCTTCTCCCCCTCCCTATCGACCTCAAGGTTCCTGGGTGTCAGGCTGACTTCTTGTCTCCTTACCAGCCTTGAAGGTCCCAGGCACCTCGTCAACCAGGTTGTGACAACCCTGTCACAGAACAGGGAAGTGTAACAGCACACAAAGCACAGTCTTTAAAACTTAGTAGTTACAACTCCTAAGTGGGACTTGGATGATGGACGGCAAAACCTGTGATCCCCCGGTGGTCAGGGATGCCTCCACCATCGTCTGTTTCCTCTGAGGATTGAGTGACTCATATCCTTTTACCTGTTTTTGAGTCTAGATTGTGATTGTTATATTGATACGGCAAGCCAAGTATTAAGATTTGATCTGGTCTGCAGAGGGTCCAGGTGATCAGGAACCATAAACTAAACTGTGCTACAAAATTTTGTGCTACGCTACTTATAAAATTGTGCTACACTGATTCTGCTTATAAAAAACCTGTGCTACCCTGATCATAAAATTCCATGCTATGCTAATCATAACATTCTGTTAAAAAAACCAAAGCTTTCATTGTAACTACAACTTAGTGCCGTCGTCATTCTGCCAAGAATCCCCAAAAGAATCTGTCTGTCCCTGTAGTGTCAAGTGACATGATCTTATTTACAGACTTCAATAACTTAATTCTTTTAGATTGCAATGAGTCAGAAGGTAACTGGGAAAACATGGCCTGAGAGGTTAACCCAAGGTCTAATCTGTTAAATCCCAAATTTATATTCTGTCAGCATTACTCAGGTAGAAGCGTAAAACCAGCAACAAGCAGACAGAATCTAATTTAAAAATACATAGCAAAAGAAACTGTTTCCCTTCCTTGAACTCAAAAACTTCACTGCATGTTTTCAATGTCATTTCAGTTTAATTCTGTACATTCAATGAAAATTGAAAATATGTTTAATGTTCTCCGTTGCATTCTACAATAAGCAAATGTAAAGCTTTACAAAGTCTAATCATCATACTCTGAAAAGAAGAAATACCTCAAAAGGTCAAAAGTTGGGAACTTTGTGTCTGCTACTAGTTGACTATGCAGAGAAAAAAAATCAAGGGCAGAAATTCTACACAGAAGAAAAGAAATGTTTGCATATTTAGATAAGATAAAAATTTGGTTAAACTTATGAATGGCGTAGTACTTTCCAACTGAATATTGTAAAAAAAAAAATTATCATGATGACCCCTAAAAATGATGGAAACTAAAGAGTCTTTAGGAAGTGCTCCAGAATCTGCAATGACAAAAAGTATGTCATATATACAGCAACACACAGTAACTATACTGCCTGTACGATAATTTCAAATTTGAAAATAAAGGTGCATTGTGTTTCCTTAGAAGGATCAAAGAGCCTGAGCACTACAGGCTCACCATTATTTTGTAATTTTTCCCCATTGTATTTGTTATACCCATTTTCTCTTATCTTCTGCCTAAACTGTAAGGTCTCTAAAGAATTAATTGAATGAGGAACTGGTGCAGATCCTGGTCTAATTAGACAAGGGCCTCTTGTCACTATCCCAATGCAAATCAGTATTAGATACAGAAATTAACTCCTCTGGATGAATCGTATTTATATAACACTTGAGATAACAGGTTCTGCCTTGGACTCACACAGGTACCCAGGTAGAAGAACAAGAGAAAACGCAAAGCCCAGATAGACACTGATGTTCAGTAGTGCCCTCAGATTTGTCTAGTGACAAAATTTGCTGCTTCTAGATTACTTTTTGGCAAGAGCAGCTACTGGGCTTGCATGCCCCAAGTCAGAGAGCATTCTTGCTGAGGGATCATGAGGTTTGGCCAGGTCTCTGCTGCCTTTGCCCATTTCATCCATGTTTGCGGTAACATCAAAAAACAAGGAAGGAAAAGCCACATTCCAGATTCAAAGGAAAGCTTACAGCAAGGTTCTTAAAGTTTATAGGATGCCTGAACTCAACTTTGCATGGAATATGTAGAAATAAAAGCACAGATTCCTGGTGGCATGCTTTGGGAGTGTAACTTCAGGTGGGTTACAGTGCAGCCATAGCCTGTCAGCTTAGGAGGAACCTTCCACTGTGTCCAGTGCACCCGGGGAAACAAAAATCACAATGGACCCTTGGCCTACTACTATGGCAAGGAAGGAGGAGAGGTGTCTCAAATACTTGAGTCCTTATTCAGATTACATTCAGTGCAGAAAGCAAACTTCTTATGGTTTCAGGACTTCATTCCTTACAATGAGGCTATACAGTAATGAAATGCAATTTCAAAGCTGTTTGGCAGCTGGGTTTCTTATATACTACTTTTCTAATATACATATATAGAGAGGGAAATGAAAGGCGAGAGCGTGCACACCAACATACTGCCACTTTTGTTGACAATTTTATCAGACATTTCAAATAGTCTAGGTAAATAAACATCAGTTGATTGAAAGTATTTGTGAGCACCTTTTTCCAAAACTGAGCATTTGTAACACTTATTCACAAGAAACCATTAAGTCCATACCCAGAACAACAGACTACAGGGTCTTACCATCGCTCTTTTTTTTTAAACCAAATGAATCAAAATGTCTCATTTTCATTCAGATTTACACTGACAATATTTTATGTGAACCAACACCCTTATTTCTTGGCAGCTAGATTTAATTTCAGTAGTATTTTCAGTAGAGAGAAGTACCTCTTAATTTTCAGTTCGTT
>VYZW01009536.1:65494-88251 GCA_013401315.1 Balaeniceps rex
TAATCTCTTAAAGTAATAATCTGAAAGAAAAGAAAAAGAAACATTTATCATTCAATGTTTTTATAGATGAATAGTAATGATTCCCACATGCTAAATGCCTTTTTCTTCACTCATCTGTCCCCAAGCATTTGGCATGGCTAAGAGCAGTATTAGCTGGTAAACAATATTGTTCTTATTTTTGCAGTAAAGAGACAAATGACTGGAGAGAATTAGTGGCATGGCTCCGTGCAGTACGACAGCCAGGCCCCTGTTAGCTCCTACGACAAATGCCAGACCAAAGCCTCCTGAGTAGAGATTACCACTGTTGCTCACTTCTAATCCATGGGGATAATCCAGCTCACACAAGATGTGCTGAGATTTAAAGGTCTGATTATGATGGTGTAAATTATAATGCCCTTAAAAATGGCAATGAAAGTGTGAATTACTATAAAATCTTTCAAGAATGGTTGATGATATGAAGAGATTTTATTTTCAGACATATATTTGTGACACAAATCTTCTTTACTGAATATTTGAAATGACCCGGCTTTAAAATACTGGTGCCCAGAATCCCTTGGTAGACATTTTATGCTAAACTCAAGCCAATTTATAGACTCCTAAAAAACACACTTCAAAAATGAAAATGCTGATAAACACCTTCTGTCAAAGGCTTTTATAATGTAATAGCATTGCAGTCACATGAAAAAAGCATATGAGTAATCATGACCAAAAAAAGGGGAAAAATGGTCTAATATACCAGATAAAATGAAAGCGCATTATAGGTTAAAGATTACGTTGAACTCAATAAAGCATAATGGGATGAATATGAAGCATAATGAACTAAATAAAATACCTTATAGATTCAATATAGTGTGCAATAAAATACACAGACAAATGTACTTTGAGCTTGATATAGTGCATATTGAAAAGCTAGTTGGCATAAAACAACCTTATGAAAAACTTGTATCTTTATTTTAGGCAAGGCACAGCGACAAGCAAACTCCCTCAGAAGTCGTTCACTTTTCTCAGGAGGCAGAGGTAACAACCTCTTTATGTTTTCAGGTCAGGTTATGCAATAAGCAAAGTATTTGAAAGACAATAGGTTAGAATTCCTTTTACAGCACATTTAATGCAACATATGAAGAAAATAAAATAATTGCTAGAAATTAATACCGACAGTGTCATTTGAGAAGTTAACCTTTTGCTACATTCACAAAGGGTTTGCAAGACAACAGTTCTTTCTAATTTTAGATTTGGAGTTAGTTTTTACAAGCAAAGACTTTAAATAAGACTAGGTTAGCCATGGACACAAACATCCTGATATGACTGTCATTTTTTGTCACTTTGTAAATGAAATCCCAAGATAAGCTCTTTATAAAGGCCAGATTCCCTGAAGGAAAGGGTAATTCAGATTTTTCATTTGCTCCAGAGGTAAGATCTTAATTTCTTGTTTCCTTGGTGGGGGAAGAGGGTTTGCTGTTTCAAGACATGAAAATTAAAAGGCTAAGGTAAAAAGGGGTCTTATGCCCACCTTGAGCTAGGAGAGGTATCTGTTTGATGGAAACTTCCAATGGCTGTATAAGGCTCCATCAAGTTGAAGTGATTTTTAGACAATACTGACTAAGAAGATGTTACTAATACAGCAGAAGATGATACTGCCAGAAAGAATCTGGAGGCTGACAGAGAACCATACCTAAAGTACATCAGCAAGTAGCATCTGGTCTTTGTGTAGTCTCTGAACATACCGTGCCTGAATTTGTCTGCATGGTCAAGGAGAGGCTCGCTACAGGTTCTTGTAGCTGACATATATATAAGTTTTAAAGAAGGTGTAAACAGCTGACAAACATCAAAATTATTTTTGTTAAAATTCTTTTGCATGCACTCCCTGCTCTGAAAGAATGATTTGAAAGATTTATTTCCTTTCATATTTGGCATAAATAAGCATAGTACTTTCTTTCAATACAGTGTTCCTTCAACAACTGAGGTTCTCCTGTGGAAAAAAAGGAATATTCTTGTCTAAAAATACGTCAGTAAAATCAGAGCCAGAAAGGGTCTATATGGAAAAGAAATTGCAAACAAGTATAATGAACTGTTTTACCATTTATTACTTACTTTGAGTCTATTTATGAATAATAAGTTATGCAGGTGTTTGCAGCATCATGAGGGTTTTATGCGGATATAATGAGTCTGAACCTGCAAGGTACTGGGTGGTCTCAACTCCTTGTGACATTTATGAGATTAGTGGCAATCCAAGCTCCTCTAAGGAGACATTCAGTACCTCCTAGCATCAACTCCAAGCTCCATAGAAGTCTCATGAAGAAATTAATTTTAATCAATAGTGTCAATGTTTCTACTGTATCATGGCAGTCATTGTTTCAATGGTATAATTCAGTGAGACTTTAGTAGTCTATACAACCAGAGAGGGGTTGAGAGTATTTAAATGTTATTCATTTAGTCATATCAGAGAAATTAAAATTCTGATTTCCTAGCAATTCAACCAATCATTTGGTAAGTATTCAGTCAGAATCTGAGTGAGTACCAGACTGTCAGAAAAGGCTTTGTACAGGTTTTACATCATATCATGACTCACATGTGCACTGTTTATAGAAAAGTAACTGAATCCTGACCTGCAAACACAATAATACTTGAAGTTAAACAGGCTGTTAGTGTGAAAGGCAGCATCCCTCTCATCCAGAAGGCAGAATTACAACAGGGGTTCCCAAGTGTCCTTATGAACTCAGCAAGCATCCTGGCTGGGTTTGCCTCCAGCCTGAGCCACCTCCAGCAGAAGTCAGCCATACATTAGATATTTGGAAATAGGTTATGTAATTCCAGATTATTTTTGAGAATTTTTTGTTCATGTTAAAAGTTATTTCAAATTAGGTACAAAAGATACAGAAATTCATATTACTGCTCATAAGGTTCAGCAGGCTTTCCTTGCCAAAACCCCTCCAGCATTTTCCGAAGTAGGTGTGAATGGGACACAATGGATGGAAAAGAAAATTAAAAAAAGGATGGAAGAGATAATATAAAAATATGTGAACTATCATAAGAATAAGTAAGGCCAAAAATGCAACTTGTCTTTGCCATTGGCCAGAGGTAACTGCAAAGGAATAGTATCTCACTGAGATAGTGAAGAGCCAATTAAATGAAGCTTCTGCACTTGGTAAAGACTGCGGAAATAATAGATATCAGCCAAACATAGCAATGATGTTTAATTCATTAAAGTGCTAAGCACATTTTGTTTGAAATTCTCTCTTTAGATATTAAAGGATTTACAGATGATATTGAAGTCCTAAACTTTTCTGTAAAGGGTGATTGTATGACAGTTCAATTTTTAATAAATAATGAACACATTATTATAATTCCATTAATAGTCTCAACTATACTCTTTATAAACATGAGTTATGACAGTATGCAACACATACTCTTTTATAATATCTATTATTTATCTATTTATCTTTTATAATTTCATAGAGTTTAAGCTCTGAGAAGAGTTATCTAATCACCTGATGTCACAAACAAGTTTCATCCAAGTTAGCCATGTTGAACACAATAATTGTAGTTAAGTTAAAGTATGTCAGCCTCAGAAGATGCCCGCTTTCAACCCGTGCCTCGGATCATGGCAGAGAAGTAGGGATGCAAGATGTTCAGAGAACACAAGTAGATGTAGAAGGAAGTGAAAAAAACACCTACATATACACTGAAAACTAAAGGCAGCTGTCAACTACAATTGAGATCAACTGGTAGTAACGCCATTAATTTAGAGACGGTTCTCTGATATTGTAATAAATCAAAGAGAATTTGATTCAGATTGATCTGCAAAAATGCTTCACTCTGACTAGTGGTACATCATCCAGCTTTCACAATCCAAATGGCACATCAGGGGAAACAGTCTCTGGGAGGAACAGTACATGTGCATGCAATTGCACCCTGCAAACCATATATGTACGAAACAGCAATGTTAAGACTGTAGCGGTTGCATAATTGAGCATTTTTTCCTGTTTTGCCTACACTTTTTGTTTAAAGGAAAACAAATTTAAATTATTTTTCTTACAAATAGCTTTAAAGTAGGAACCCTAATTCTCCTTATTCTGTTTTCTCGGGTCAAAACAGGAATAAGCAAAACAAGCAGATAGTTTCATTTCAGTTAGTAAATGACAATGAAAAAATGTCTGTTTGCACAAAACACTAGGAAAATCAGGGTATGTATTTTTACCGCTGTATACTGCAGTGTTAATACTTCAGAGCTAAGCATGTGTCATTCCCATAAAATACAAGGGGAGAGATAACCATTGTTGTGTCTTCTATAAACTACTACTTATCAGTGAAACATGCCTACAATGCAACCAAAAAAAATTTGTCCAGGATATCAACGGGCAATTGTTATGTTTGGTAACTTTGTCAAGTTTCTATTATTAAACCCTTGTCACTACAGATATTTATGCTGCCAAAAAAGCATCTAGGAGGAAAAGTATGGTCTAGAGATATTTTTTTTTTATTCTCCTTATTCTAGAAAGAAGGGAAGGCTTTTTGTTCAATTCTCTATAATTACACACCCACAGGCAAAAATTACACTTGAAAGTATTCATTCCAAAAAGGGAGAATTTTAGAAATGTGTAGCAACTGAAACTAAATTTTAGAGTGGAAATCTTAAGGTAACTTCAGCTAAAGCTGTCATTAATGTGCTGGTTAGCACACCACATTAATAGAGATACTCCAATTATCTGTCTTGAATGAATGTCTCTGAACCAGCTGGATATAACTCAAACACATTTCTAATGAGCCATAGGCAAATCTCATTAGTCTGTGATACTGGTAGAGATAATAAGTAGCTCAGATTCGTGCAGCATATTGCCTTGCACAAAGTATTTTCTTTCAGGCCATAACGTTACTGGATGTAAATCAGAAGTGTATGAACACACAGAGGCCTACTTTTGGATTTGCACTTTTCTTCTAACAAGTATTAACAACCATTCTGACTTGTTCGTGCCATTGTTTTAATGTAAACAGCACATTTACAACAAAGGAGCTGACATGGTTAATGTAACCAAAATATGTATAAAAACCCAAGCTTTTCAAAAAGACTGGCTAAATACAATTAAATAAAGTATGTTACTTTTCTGAAGTTATTTGGCTTTAAGTGCAAATTACAACATGCCAGAGAATGCAGGTGGTTTCTTAAAAGAAACATTCTGTATATTCTGCTGACTAAAAATTGTGGCAGAAGAAAGGAAAAGTGTTTTATCAGAATAATGAAATTTTCCTCCCTCCTTACCCAATTCATCTTCAAAAAAGTCTCTTTTTGGTACTAAAAAATCTGTTTGCAAGAATCAGAAAGTGTATGAAAGTCCCCTGGCCTTCAGATTATTCTGGTCCTGATATTGCTTATCCAGTATTATGGATTACAACAGACAGGCTGAATCATGGTGTCTCAGGTTGTCTGATCAAAGGTCAATCTCCACAAATGCAAAAGCCCCGATGAGGCTTGGAGGAACAATGTCAGGCAGAGTAACCTGAGTAGCCAAACCATTGGAAATGGACTCGCAGGATCATCCGTTCCCCGAGGCCACCAGAGCGAGTGGCCAGACCCCGAGCCCAGGTGTGAAATCCACCAAGATGAGCCAACGAAAGAAACAGTCCCCCAGCCATCATGCAAGCTAAAGGGATGGTTGCCTGCAGGGGTAGGAGTCGTCGTGAGGTGCGGGGAGGAGAGGACTTGGGGAGACTGTGTAAGAACTTTGTTTGCGATGTTTTAAGGGGGTTGTGGGAATGTGTGAAATGCTATGGGGTACTCAGGGGAAAGGGCTAAAGGTGGGGAAAGGAAGGGATCAGGGTGGACTTGGTCAAGGTGGACTGGAAAAAGCATGGGGAAATAAGGGGAAAAGGGGATAAATGGGGCTGTCTGAGTGCGAAGAGTTAGCTGGTCAGTGTGCTTGTCTGACTGAGCCCCACACTTGATCTCTTAGTTTAAGCTATATTCTTCTGAAATCCTATTTCTCACTACCCCCTTTGTGGCTGTACTCTCTACTCTGAGTGTGTGTATGATCACCAGTGAGTTTCCAGCCAGACCAGAGATGATGAGCAGCATAAGAAACTTGAGGACCTGCAAAGAGAGTGAGTGGGACCCTGAGCCTCAGGGGCTTGTGGGTCCAGGCGTTGTGAGCTGGACCAGCTCTGGGGCCAGCCACTGTGCAGGCTGTCCAGGAGAGCACCACGTTGCCTGTGTGCGTACTTCACTAATGGACTTCAATCCTGAGCAGCCGCACAGAACGAGGATCAGGCCATTCATGCTGTTCACATTCATGTGAGTGCCAGCAGAGGTGCTGCTTTTGGTGTGTTCTGGTTGGTGTGGCCTGCTCTCTGTGTGTGTGTGCACCCATGTGCATGCCTACCGGGCTTAAGCACATGGCCTTGTACTGGCTGGACCTGAGGACAGGGAGCCACAATATCTTCCCATCTATCAAGCCAGCACTGGAGGAATCCATCTGGGTCCTGATGCCATCCAGATTTGAATGCCTCTAACACTACGAGCAAGCAGATTATATTTTGTGCAAGGGAAATCCTGTTGAATGTTTTCATTTTATTTCATTTATGATAGGGTCACATGAAGGTCTGCAGGACCAGAAACTGTCCTCACCAAATACCAGAACTCTGAGGAAAAAAAGAAGTTAAAGCCTGCGTAGCTACTTTGGGGGCGGGGCGGGGGGGGGCGGAGAGATAAAGGTAAAATACTGAGTAGAAATAGATTTTCCTATTCTCAGGTCTAATATAAACATTCTTAGGGACTCTTTTCTTTGTGTTTTCCTATATTTATTTCTCCTTCTGTCTCCTATAAAGAGTAGCCCTTGAAGTTTATGCATTAATGCATCATTGAGAACTTCACGGGCATTTTTACACAAGGGAGTTATTAACTTATGTAATTCCTGCAAGAAAGTAAGCATTCTGAACACTATGTAAATACAGAGACATTACTTTTTAATTGTTTCCTTTAACAAAAAAGCCCTGCAAAGAAATACATCTGAAAAGGCCTCTTCAACAGACAAAACAGATACCGGAGAAGCCTGCAGAAAGATGAAGCAGAGTAGAAACTGCCCTGAAAATCGGAGCACTGAGGGGTCTGGACAAACTAAGGACAAGGACATTGCATTCAGAAAAGTGGAAAACAGAACAAACTTTGAACATGCCAAATTTGAAACGCAGAAATAGGTGGCAAAGAAAAGGTAACATCATCTCCAATGCCACTCACAGAAATATATTTCCAGTTTTGTGATCGATTCTAAGATATTCACTGCAATGTGTAGATAAGCAAACAAGCAGCCAACCTGATGCAGAGCACCGACAATTTTTCGTGCTTCTTGGTAGACTGTCTCAGAGGTCCAGTGGCCATTGATGTTTTTGAGGGCTCTGGCCAGGCGATTGTGCTCTCTCAGCCACAGCGTGTGCATAGCTGCCAGAGATGTGACCTCACTGGATCGGCTGTCCCCGGCCATAAAGCATTCAATCCTCTCACCTTCACTTGCATTCAAGTCCTGTGCACAAGGTGATGGGATCCAGTCTGTAAAAGGCAGGTATTCCCGATGGTTATCATAATATTTAACGTTTACTCTAAGAAGGCCTTCTTTGCTTGTTAAATTCCTCAGTTTGTTCTCAACAGCAGGGGTACTGCCATAGACGGTAGAAGCATCAAGAAAAGAAGTTAAGCCATTGATCTGTTGTCTTGGATTTAGTGCTAATAGATTTCCAAAGAGAGTGCCATGATCGCCAGTGCCGCATGCAGGAGATGAGCGGTAGAAGGGCAGGCAATCCATCCCTGCGATTAATGTATCGTTGGTAGTTTCCTGCATAAAAAAAAAAACGTGTATTTTCTGAGGTGAAGGTAACAGCTGTGGATATTGAATTAAGGCTTGTGTAAATATTTCCATCTTCTATCTCAGTTTTCAGTTGTTCAGATCTCATCTACTGGAATGACATTCTAAACCTGTAGAGACTGTTTTTCTTCATATGTATGCAAAAAGATGATTTAACCCTTTTTAAGCAAAGACAGAAAAAAAACCCCAAATCTTTATGCTGTCATAAGAGCAAGCTACTGATGCAACCCCTTTTGAGTAGATCTACACCTAAATTAGCCTGGCTTCACAATCAAAATTCATCATGAAATGTATCACAGTGAAGACATGAAGATCTGGTCAAATTATGTTCTGCTGAACACCAAGTGAAACAGCAGGTTTACCTGTATACATAAAAACGTAATGAAGAGTTTCAATGCCTGCAGCAGCACACTGAAAAAGCTTTGTTTCAATACCTAATTTTAACCCAGTTTCCTAACTAAAAAAGGCATATGTAATTATTCACTCTGCTTTCTGCCAATCCCCCATAATCCTTCCCCCACATTATTTTACAGCGACAGCTGTCTTACAAGTATTAAATTCTGACTGTCTTTATAAAAAACAAAGGTTGAACATAACCTTTGCCAAATGAAAGACTTTCCAGTCCTTTATCGGTTTGACCCACACACAGCCAAGAGACTGAGGTCAAATGGTGATCCAGCATTTGTGTGGATGCTGGATAGTCAGCATTCATATAGTCTGAACCAACCCGTCGCAGAGTCAGCTACTCCAAATATAGGTAAAGGGCATGGGAGAAACATGTGGGAATTATCAAATTGGATCTTGGGTATAGGTAAGGGTCTTAGGGGGAAATACAGCCCAAATCAGACAGCTAGAAATTTGGCCACAGGAAAGCACTCAAAATGGTGTGTGAATAACTTAACAGATGTGGGGAGGGCAGCAGAGATCTGCAAGGAGGATAGAAAGGAAGAGGGAGAAAGGTTTTATTCTCATTATAGGATATCCAAAAGGAAAGCTCAGAATATCAATTGTATTTCAAACAATAGAGTTCATCACTAAACCAAAACCTGCCAGGTTTCAAAATAACTAAAATCTATCTTTGTTGTCTAATGCACAATTTGGCTTTATGAACTGTTTTTCTAAAAAACATGTTATTTCCAAATTCTAACAGCACTGCATTATGTACCATCAACTAGCCATAACAGTGTGTCAGTTCCAAGAGTTTAAAAAAGATTAACCTCAATTAAGAATGTTATAAAAATCATGGAGTCTGAGTTTCAGGAAATATAACACTGGGGTTTCCTTATCAATTGATTAATATGAAATAGGAACAGATAACACTTACTAAAGCTGCTGAAATATCCCAGAAAAAAAAAAAAACTTCAAACATTTGACTAAGAGAAAATAAATGTTTTGTACAGACACTTGAGCTAACATTTTTTATTTGTATTCTATCTGCTTGCTTTTCATTTTTTTCATTCTTTGGCAGAAGACAGTGAATACTGCAGGTGTTATATAAAATGTTGTAATTTCTTCTTCATACTTCTAATAATGCAGAGACCAGTCTGTGAAGATAAAATAGTTATTAAATTGGGGGTAAAAGTAACAAGGCAACTTTGGAAAGGAATTCAAGAGATTCATATAATAACGTCATTACCTCATCTATGATATCAAGTAAAATTTTCTTACTACTGAGAATTCATGGCAGTAGGAATTTATACCAATAAAGCATTTAAGTTAAGAAAGGGTTTCATTTGGTTTTCAAGTTTTGTTTGGTAAAGAAATTCTACCAATATTTCTTTACTAGTTAGGTTTTAGCAAATCAAAGTAGGTTATTTTTGAAGGAAGTATGTAATTTCATTTCCTCCTTCTTTCTTTCACTGATTGCTGAAATCAGTAATTTCTCTGCCTTGGGTTTTCTATTTAGTATTTGTCTCTATTATTAAGTCTCTTGTTCTCACTATTAAGAGATTATAATATCTTTATAATATCATTATATTAAGTCTCTTGTCTGTTCTCTTACTACAAACACCTGCCACAGCATTGTATGTGTTTGAGTGCCTCTTGCTTCTATTTATCAGGAAAGCCTGGAAGAATTCAGGTATTGCTGGGAAAAAATGTATGAACCGCCTTTAAGTTGTTAAACAGCGAGGCTCACGAAAAAACATATCAACAGTGAATGAAGTTCATACTGAATAATCTTTACTTAACTACCTCTGCAATTTCAATTCAAATCGTTTTGTGCCCCAGTGGAGAAAAACAGCAGTAATGAACATTAAGGGACTGGCAGAACTGCATAACGCAGTCCTTTCCCTTTTCATGGGATAAGCAGTGTGCAGCCAGCAGCAGAATGTGCAAATGAGAGGTGTCTTACATTATTATTCAAATGACATCAAAAATAATATGAAAAAAAAAAGACCTTTTTCTGCTGAAATGGGTACAGAATCATGTTTTTCTCCAAAGCTAATGAAGAATATCCATATCAATTTTTTCTTTGCCTTGCATAATCCTAGAGGAAAAAAATTCACAACAAAACCCTCTCTGGCCACAATAGTTTTCCTAGTATAGCTGCATGTTGATTTAAACTTTTATTATATATGCACGGTTGAACCTGTTTATGGTGAAATACTTTTATGTGTACGAAAATGAAAGGCACTAATTGTTTCAGTGTACTACAATGTCTAAACTGTCATTTCAGTTAAAGAAAAGTCTTTCTTATTGTGAGTTTCTCCTGTGGGAAATGATCTTGTAAAAGGATTTTCGCTGTAGACTTAAAAGAAAACCTAGCTTATGGTCTATGAATGTTTGCCAATAAGGAAAACATGTATGTTTATTTGTGGACATGAAACTCGGAGGAGAGTCAATGACCCCATCTGACAGTGAGCTGCTGCCTCTGAAACACAGAAGAAAAAGGCAGGGGCTCACTTTGTGGGTTGTTGAGCACACACAGACTGATCCATTGGTAGCCGAGACAGTAACCTGTCATGTTACGTGTCACCTTTTGCAAATCACCTCACTTTTCTGGGGCTCTGTTTCTTTTCCACCTTTTTGTACCTGAACTAACTGTCTGAACACTTTTCAGGATTGTATCTTACTATGTGTATGCACCATGTCTAACTTATTGTCAACAATGTAATTAATACTGAATAAAGTCAGTAGCTGTCCTATGAAAGTCTTTCTAATGTCTCATTATGTCTCAGCCCTAACCTGTAATAATCACCTGAGGAATGACAGGTTATCTCCGCAACTCTGTTCCATGTGTCAGGCTGCTGTAAAAGAAGTATAAACTAAAGCTAGTGATTTTTTTTTTTTTTTTTTTTTTTTCACATTATGGGATTCTGAAAAGACAGAGCAAAAGGATATTCAGGCTCTACCAGAAGCTACAGGCTGAATGAGAATCACTGGGTGAAATTCTATAGCCTTTATTATGAAAATGTCCAGAATAGAAAATCATAATGCTTCCTGCTAACATATGAATCATTTACCCACACTTGTTATTAATATTAATGCACTACCACCCTTTCAATTCTTCATTGAATTGCACTGACTCAGAACATTTTCCAGACAGCTTCCCTAACCTGCACAGTCAGGAGCTCCCTTTCCCCAGTCAATCCCCCAGAGAGGGTGCGTAGCTCTAAGCACGGCTGTCCTTTTCCGTGGGTGGATTCTCCCTTGGGTGCCACTGTTCTAGAGGCCACTGCAGCCTCTATGTTTCCACTGTTGGATAATATGCTATTGATTTCACTGTCTTTGGAAACCAGCCACAGTTTCTTCATACACAAAATGAACGTATAAAAATAAGTGTGACTGTTTTCCAAATATTTAATAGGTGGAGATGAGCTTTACTTAAGATTTCAAGAAGAAAATCAGTTCTAGGAGGAAATAGCATTTTGTTTCAGTGTTCAAAAAATAGTTTCACACTAATAACTACAAGCCCTCTCCTTTTTTTTTTTTTAATACAGTGTCTATTCTTTGCCTTTGACAAAAACAGTCACAGAATACTAGACATAGCATAGCAAAAGAACAACCATCTTCATATCTGTCCCTCTTTAAGCTGTGAATAAGAGAAAAAATAACAAAATGGAGCTGAAAGATTCATGGGACTGTGATCAAGTAATAAATCCACAAGTTGGGAAACTTATCTCATACTTACAGGGTTGTGTCTGATTTTCTTTATATGTCCCCCCATGCCCATTCTGAGTATCAGACACTAACTCCCAAAGGTAGCCACAGGTATGCCTTGACCCCGTTCCCCTGCTAGGCTCTACTGCTGAGCAGAAGCAGCTTCTAGGCTACATTCAGTGCTAGATTTAGTACAAGTAACTTTCTTTCAAGACCATCCTTGAAACATGCTCTGTGATGAATCTCTTCACAGCTCCAAGACAGAAATCCAAAATATGTCCCTTGTTTAGAGCACTGAAGGATGCACTTGTGGGTATATGCCGTGGTAATCTGTGCAGCTTCTTTCTCCCTGCACCGTAATGCCGCTGCCACAAGAATAATTTTAGCCTTGGCATGTTTCTTAGTAAATTGCCTCCTTTTTAAGCAGATGGGATTCCTAGGCTTGAACTAGTCAGGGTTCAGTGATTAGACTTCTATGGTCCCTGTGATCCACATTTGATTCAAGTTATGGGCAACAGCATGAGTCTGTTCTCAATTTAAAAATCTATTTACTAATAAAAAATGTGGTGGTTTTGCACTTAAAGATCGATACTAATTGCACTCCTTCAAAGAATATGTCATAAACAGAAAGCATACGCTTTAGAAGACTTTTGGAGTTTTATATCTACAGCAAACTGACTTTTTAAAAATGGGAGTCAATACATAGCCACCTTGTGTCATATGGTGGAGGCACACTCCACCTCCTTCACACATAATGTGAAGCACTGCTGGTCAGGGACTGGACTTCTGCCTTAGCCTCTCCTGATAAGACTTTGGGAATGGCAATGTTTCTAAGGCTATTACTTAACAGCATAAACAGAGTAAATAATTTCTTGCACCAGATGGAAATTTGAGATTTTTGTCAGAACTATGGAAGAATCGCTGTAATTAGGGCTGTTGTGGCCAAACCAGGTTACCCAGACACTCAAATATGTGATACTTCAAATGCTTCCTGAGAATGTGATTCTTTAAGAAGTCTGTGCTCTTACTGAATGCTCTCAAGCTATGCTTGCAAACTTCCAAAAGTTCATATCTGCTGGGTGAGAGAAAAATTTACCTGCCTGTGGTAAAATTACAGGCAGTCATTAATTTCACTTAGCACTCCCTGTGTTTCAGATTCTCTCACCAAATGGAAGATGAGCCATCTTTCAAAGCAAGAACTGATTCAGTTCCCACTACAGTTAGCAGAATATTTTCCTTTAGGTTTAATGGAAGAGGAATGAGGCATTTAAGGCAAGAGGAGACTGTGGCATACTTATCAGTTACAGTTTTCTAGGGAAAAGAGTTTTCTATTCTGATAGAACTTATTCCCTACACTGGCTTCAGTGTATAGAAAAGCTGGTCAGTAATCAAGCTCCAACCCTAAGGAAAGTAATTTAGGTTGCTCTGGATAGAGATGGGGGCATCAGTCCAAGGGCTATAATGGGCATGGGTCTGTCCTGTAGCATGAGATGGACAGGCTGTGCTTTGAGAAACAAAAAAGTGGTTTGACTTTGCTACTTAATTTTTTGAGTGAAAGAATGACTATATTTTTAAAATAATCAGACAAGAATATAAGATGCTATATTTCTACCAATTTATGTTTCTTCTAACCCACTAACAAGCTTTGAATTCACGTTTTCTGTCTACTCAAAGCAAAGAGGTGATGTGTGTAAGTTTCAGCAACTCCCTGAAGATCATTTTATACATACGTTGAAAAGATAGCTTTCTTCAAAAGTTAGCATTAGCTGCTGGAAAGATCTTTGCTTTCAGTGAGTAAAGTTAAGATCCTTTCACTTTATCTGGCTCGCAATTTCAAAACAGAATTATTTATGACTACTTCCCTATTTTCCAATGGAACTCAAAACCTTGAAGCATGAGAACAATGACATTGCAGGGGGACTAGTAAGGTTTCTCTGCAACATAAACCTGAGAGGTAGAAAAATTTTATATTTGTGCTAAGTGCTTTAGCTATAGTTTGTTATCTCTACAAAACAATTTAAATATCTTCCAGTTTCATCTAATAGTTGCTTTGGGTTTCAATTTTTCTATCACTGTCTGCTCTAATATTTCTGGATGACCTATCACTTTGCTTTATAATTATTTCAGTGTATGTGTATCACTAATGTGCTTTACTTTATTCACCTGTTTAGAGTCTGGAATTTCTCTTGAAGAAATTAATTTAGAATCTTACCTTTATTGGAAAACATGGATTTTGGTTTTCACATGTCATCTGGCACTCCATTCCAGTTAGGAAGCTGGTTCTGCTTGTGCTCTGGGGTGTGAATGCAATGTCATGGTCTATGTATTGTCCCCACACCATAATAATATCAGAATACAGGTTGTCTTCAGTAACAGCCTCATTAGATGTGTGAATAATTTTTTTTGTCACTTCACGAACCTGTGAAGAGAACTAATTTACCTTGAATGCCAAGTAGTATTTACTTCTTACATGTGATAAAACACTAAAAAGCAGGGGGAACAGCGATAAAAGCTATCTTTTTTCCCCCTTAGTATACTTTAAGTTGTACTTTTAACAGTTTGCTTAAAACCAAACCCAAAAAAAACCCATCAACAACAAAAAATCCAACCTCTGACAGACTCTTATTTCTGTTCAGGAGCTGAGATACCAGTGCCACAAGCAGATGCAAAGATGTTTCAGCTGAGTTTTTATATATATTTGCCAAATGAGCAGTGTATCATTGATCTGTTCCTTTCCAAAGAATTTTGAAAACCACATGTTTCTTTTAGACTGTCTAAAAGTTTTCTTTCTATTTGTCTTGTTTTCTGCTCCTTTAACAAATTGGTTCTGTTTGCTGGGCAACCTCAAATCACTGTGGATACACAGAGGCTCTGGGCTGCTCTGTACATAAATGGAGCAGCTTATGCAGCCCAGGAGACAAGCTAGGTTGCAAATACATGCTAGCTGAAAGCTCTGCTTCATTTTTGCAGACAGGGAGAAGCTAAAACATATTTCTAAGGCACTTCTGTGAAAGCTACGTAGAGATATAGATGCTCTGAGGGGGAACACATGGAGACATCTATGCTACCTGTCGAGCCTATACAAATAACCAAGCAAAACCATCAGAGCAAAATCAGCAGTCACTTTGTGATGATTAGGGTATCATTATGACTCACAGATTCCCCCTTCATGTTGCAAAATATTCCCTCACATACAGTAGCTGCCTTAGGAGTCAAGCAATTGAAAAGGAAGCACATAAAATAGAGTCACAGGGTCTGTAATAAATATAAGGGCTATATAATGAATGTATAAAGCAGGTGCGGTTAAATAGAATTGGTAAGGACAAGAGGCAACATGGGACTTGTTAGGAACATCAGGCTTTATACTGAAATAGTCAAGAGCAGAGATACATAGAGCTCATCAGGAATACAAGTTCTTATGTCAGAATTTTAATAGCTTTGGTGGCCACAAAACACAACTTTTTTTCTTGCAGTTAGTAAGATTTTCTTACCACTGTTAACTTGCACAGCTACGCTGTGTTCTAATATTGGTTTATAGTAATCCTCACACTTATCTCTCACCTTCACATTATTTGCATGTTGCTTTTTAAAGGATATAGTTGGATAGCTAAAAGTACAAAAAAAGACTTAATTATGTAAATAAGGAAAAACATCTATGACACTAGTTTTATCCTATCTTACTTCAAAATAAAGCAGAGAACCTTGCTGATTGTCAGATATGATAAGATTCAGTGCAGTCATGTAGTTTTGTTTTAGCGTGTTTTACTTCACAAGCATGTACCCTAATGAATCTAGAAAAAGGCAGTTTCTACCATCTACTGGAAATTTACCTGTGTAAATGTCAGATCTTCATCTTTAAGTGCTAAATTGTGCAGCTTAGAGACAATGTTCTTTAATTAATAACATGAGTTGCAGGTGACATTAACACTAAATTCTCTTGCTCATCCTTATTAAACATATGGTGGTTAAAATAACAAGACTTTGAGTCCATTAAAAGTCATGTTTCAAAGCAAAGATGACAAACCAGAAATAGTAAATCCAGCCCAAATCATTGCATACTCAACTGGGGAATTTTTCACCCAGTCCTCTGTGCAAATATTTTTTATTCAAACTTCCCTGCTATTCAAACTTCACTGCTATTTTTTCAGTATATGAGCTGCTAAAATCTATAAATATTGCAATGCCTTCTTAGCTCAGTAACTTGGTCTATCTAAAAAATGAAGTTATGACTTGACAGCAATACTTGTTCTGTTCAGGTATGCCAACCTAGGAGAAACGGTATACATGTGTACACACATATACATGCTAGCACGTCTGTGTGCTTTATATTTATTTAGTTAACACCCAACCCTGTTTTCCCTCTTCTCCTTCCCTGAATAAAGGCACCATTATTGAAAAAAAGAATCATAAAATCTCTGGAAAGTCTAGGCTGGAAGGGAACTCTGGAGACCACATGGTACGGCTTTCTCTTGAAAGCAGGGATTAGGCTATTCAGAGCCCCGTCAATCCAGGTCTTGGAGTATCCCATGAGGGATACTCCAGCAGTTGTCTAGGCAGCCTATTCTGACATTTAATTGTTCTCACAACATGGGGTTTTTTTTTTGTATCAAGACAAAATTTCCCCTGGAGCAACTGGTGATCATTGCCTCTTGCCATGTCAGTGTACATCTTTGAGAAGACCTCCCTCTTCTCTCTAATGGCCTTTTCAGCATGGGATGGCTGTGAATAGACCCACCCTGCACTGCCTTTTCTCTAGGCTGAGCAGTCATCACCCTGGGTCTGCTGGCTGCCCTGCGCCTGGTGCAAGCCAGGCCAGGCACATGGCTGACTCATGCCCTGCCTGCTCTCCACCATGGTGTTTTTTGGCAGAGCTGCCCCCCAGTCAGTCAGTGCCTCCCTGCA
Organism: Balaeniceps rex; assembly: GCA_013401315.1. Lineage (NCBI taxonomy): Eukaryota > Metazoa > Chordata > Aves > Pelecaniformes > Balaenicipitidae > Balaeniceps > Balaeniceps rex. The sequence goes on from VYZW01009536.1 coordinate 82,348, forward strand.
CTGCTCCTTGGGCTTACCCCAACCCAGGTGCAGGGGACCTCTCACTATCTGGCTGACTGAACTTATGCTTTAGCAAAGCTAGTGGCTCCTTAACTGAGCTCAACGGCTTCTTTTACTATTTGTTTTACTGATACAAATGGAGGTCTGTGGTGGCAGGTATGTTTATAGCCTAGTGTAAGTCTTTCAAGTGATCTTGTGGTGCACTTTCTAACCAAGGGTAGCTGGACTCCGTTGTATCGGACACCGGGATCCCATCCTCGAGGTTGGCTGAGTCCATCCTCGTAGGCTGCTGGAAGCCACCTAGCCAAGGCCGTGTTGGATGCTCCCCATCTAGGATGTTCCCTGGGAAAAGAAAAAAACAAAAAAACAACAACAGCAGCAAACGCCAAAAAATCCTACACCTCTGAATGTATTGTGAATATAAAATATGTATATATTTAAAAACATATTTATAATGTATTTATTTCCTGAATATAAAATAATCAGAATATAAAATAATATACATATAAAATAATATACAATAATAATCAGCCACAGAGCAATAGTCCATTGCAATAAGATGTTCATGTAATGATCTTTGAAAAGGCATCAAATACTGGCCTTCATGGATGCCAACATTAGTTTGACTTGAAAGGAAAATAAAGAATTAAATTACTAATGAAAAATCACTCTCTTACTTATGTTTATAATGTAAGTTGGTTACCTTTGAGATCTTTGAAATACTTGCCCTGATGGTGATTTCCTGAGAGTGTCCTTATTCCTCATAAAGTCAGATATACTCTTAAGTGCCTTTGCTGGCATCTTTTAAAAGATATTTGTTTAGAGCAATAGCTAGGAAATCAAGATTTAGGAAAATATAAAGAAGCCCTAGAATAAAGGTGAAGAAAGCTTAAAAGAAAAATGGATACTAGTCATACAGAAGTAATCATTTAGCAAGACATAAGCAGAAAGGACTGAGGAAAGGGGAACGATTGCTGAAGTTGCTGAATTCAGTGGTAATGCTCCCTCTGGTTGCATCTGTGCTAATTACTTGGGTAAAGCTTTGGGAGGGCCTATGCACAAACCCAAGCACTGGTATGCATTTAACTATGCTTTTAAGTTGCTTAATACTAACTGCAATGTGTTTTTGGCTGACACCAACTAGCATTTCTCTGAATGACACCTGGCTGGGCACAGCTTGTGACGAGTGCATGCCGGTTTGCCATCCTGCAGCCAGCCTGCCTGGAAGAGGGAAGGGGAGTAAAAGAGTTTAGACAAAAGAGTAAAAGGGTGGCAAGAGTCGGGTCATACTTAACGCAAGGCCCAGGAAATTATTCCTGGTGATTTTTATTTATTAGTACAGTCAGTGAGTCTTGGGCTTGACCCAATTAATTTTCTTTCTCTCATGAACTTTTCTAATGCATTTTTCCTAAGAGAATATTTTAGGGTTTTGTTTGTTTGGTTGGTTGGTTTTTTAACATGGCCTGTTCAATATATTTCATAATTCTTAAGTATATATAGACATTAAAAAGAAGAAATCAAATTTTTGCTATGTACCCAGTTGAGCAAAATTGTAAAGTAAGCCACAAAGAACCAGAAATATTCCCAGACAGTTAGTTTAACAGACGGTGTTAAAACATACATTTATATGTCTATTGGGACACTAAAGGGAACAATTATTTTATTAATACTTCATTGATCTCCGGCACACTGAAGTGGCTCAATTTGCCAAGCTATATGGTACTGTAATACACTTAATTATCCACAATAATTCACACTTGAAGGTTGAAGTATGCTTTAATAAAGCATTCAAATTAGTTACAGTTGATTTGTCTTTATTGAAATTGCATAAAATACTGCACATAGTGTAGTGCTATTTCACTCAATTAAAAATAATTAAATGTTAATTTAACTGCTTAACCAGTGATTTTTTTCCTGATTGCTTTTATATTTTAGCAGATCACTGGAATGTTACTTCAGTAAAACCCTTCTCACATGCCTTTTTATTATTATATTAAACATGTTAATGTCTTGGAATCTTGCTTGAGTTAAAAAGGTTTTTATCCAGGGCAGCTGAAATAATGAGATTTTGGTACCGTACAGCTTTATAGAGTAGTCAAATTTGATTACTATACTTTCTGTTTATGGGAAGTGAGACTTTTAATTCATTTGTGAAATACTGGAATTGTACAATTTGGATTTTGTTTTGGCTCCCTTAGAAGGAACCTGGAGTTTTAAGATGCAGTTCACTATCCAGATTTATGTCTTTTGAATGTTATTTTAATGTCCTGCCTAGTTTCAGGTAGAAAGAATGAATGCCATATGGCAATTTAATAATTGGATTTTGTCATGTTTTACATCGTTCTGAGCTACCATGGACATAACTTCTGGCAAACATGGAAAACTTCTGAAAAATAAGCCTGCCACTGAACTGGACAGGAAACATCTCAATTCCTTCTTATAGTCAATGGATTCAGTTGGCACTGCTCATTCTTTCCACTAGGTGAGCCATATTCATACCCTTAACTGACAGTATTAGAGCTTCAGACTAAGCATCAGGTCCTTACCTGATGAAATGGTTATTGAGACAGCAATGAAATAGAAATGCTGCAGATGATAGAATTCCTCCTAGCTTCCCGAATATTAGGCCTACAAAATGTAATCTAGTCATCTAAGCACCTGTCCATCAAGCCAGAGAGACAGACAACTCCTGGGTGCCATCCTGTCATTCCATCGTCTCTCACTATTAGGAACAGCCAAAGCTGCAGCCTTGCAGTAGACATATAACTACCTCAGAAAGCTAAGATTAGGTGAGGTTAATTGCACTGTGAGATTCCATTCTTTTAGTACCTGTAATTCCTTCACCTTTGAATCCTTCTCATCGCACTAAACAGTAAAAACTACACAGATCAATGCTAGTTAGTTGGGATAAAAGATGGGAAAAAAAAAAAGCTATTTGGATGTGCCTTGTCTCCCTTATTGTTCATTAAAAAATAATGTTGTAAATTTATTTTGCTTATTATCCAGACCTATGCCTCCAGGCAGAAAGAAAAGTAAAATCTGTTGATATCTGTTACTAGCAAATGTGTATAATGACATTGCTGGGAATGTCTGATGTTATGTATAATAAGAAAGAAGGATTTTTCAGGGCACGATTCTTACCATACATACCTGTTATTGCAGGCACCAGTGATGAGTCGATATTTATTAGCTAAGCAATTGTTTGGACATTTTGGTGGCCGCATATAAGGCAGACATCCAGAAATATTAGCTATCATAGAAAGCAGATCAGCTGATAAAAGATCTGAAAGGAAGAACACAAACAAGCAATTTGTTCTATTGCTATATAGCTGCTACAGGAGAAAAGGCATTATTGTCAGCTACTACTACAGCATCCCTTCTCTTCTTCCTAGGAAAGAGCACTTTCCTAGGAAGTGAGAAGTGCTCCAGGAGACAGTCTTGCAGACTTAGAGGAGATGGAGGATGAAAGGGAAGAGCTGGTTTTATTGTCTGATGTGTAGAGAATGAGAAGGAAGTAGTCCAGCCATAACTGAGAACTGAGGTTGACCTGCTCCTTTTTCTCCTTCTTTAATCTGCTCTCTGTTTCCTTCTTTCCCTGTATTGTAGTCACATTGCATGTGACGAGGGACAAAGTCACGTTGTTGTGTAAGCTCCAGACAGCTGGCACCTTTTCTCACTCAGGCATGGTATGTAAACACATGTATGGCTGGTTGGAGGTGGAAGTACACATGAAAGAGGAACACTATCCTTCCTGAACATAGAGAACTCTTGCCATTCAAAATGACTGTAACCATCACATGCTGAAAGAAAATGGTAGAGGCAAGCTAACTCTTGCCCTTGTCTTCCCACTGGCTCCTGCAGGTCACCCAGTCCCACTACCTATCCATTCTGCCCATCCAACTCTGAACTAAGCTGCTTTAGTCCATTAATCAACCCAAAAAAGTAAGCCAGAAAAACAAACAAAAACCAGTTCAAGAGCCTCAAAAAATGTTCTGCTGAGCAGCTAGAACCTATGCAAGGTAGGGTTGAGAACAGAGAGAGAATGGGCTGTTAGACTGGCTATGCAACCTTGTCATTATGTACTAGCTACTCATGCCAATTTGTGGATACAGCTGCATTTCCATGTTAGTTCATGTTCAAAGTTATGCTCAGAGACCAGTTCTCCAGTCAGCTATGCTGCGTAGGTATTGACTTACATGTTTTCTTTGAGTCAATTTAGTTCTTTAATTCACATAAAACTACTCTTTGTTATGGCACATAGGCTGTATAGCATCTATTCATCTTCCATTAAAGTTTTTTCAGTTTTGAAAATTAACAAGAATTTTGTGCATTTGTTCTATAGTTTGGAAATTCAATTTCTTCTGAAACTGCACCAGGAGAAAAATAATTATATCTCTGTGTGTGAGTGTGTGTCTATGTATATATAAATATATGCACACACATACACATATAGATATATTTTTAGTTCTACAAATGTCCCATTAGTTTAGTAAGCCAGATGTTTCCACAAGGAAAAATAAAAAGAAAATAACTGTGGACCTTTATGTTTGTCTACAGCACTCTAATGCTTCCTTATCTTGAAAAATAATGTCATGTTATAATACTAAGACAGAGAATACAAATTATAATTCTCCAGTTCATGCTGCTCTAAGTGACAGAATTAAATTACAGGAAAAAAGTCAATGTTTCTGAATTTTTGAGCCTTCCAGACACCAGGCAGACATCTTGAAATTCATCTCTAATTAACGGCAACAGAATTTTACTTTACTGAGACAATTATACATCACTGAACTTTCTGTACTGTATCTCTTTCTTTCTTTCTCCATCTAACATGAAACCCCAGTTAAAACAGAAACAAAATGGAAATAAATGTGCAACAGCAATGCATTATAAAATTAGTTTTGGAAATAAGAAAGTATTTGAAAATGCCAGTGCCATACAGTGATAGAAATTGTATTATTTTATCTGTAGACTCTGGGCCCCAGAAGCACTAAAGCCAAAGTGCTGGGAAAGACAGATATTCCACTGTAAACAAGCTTGTGGATATGCAAGCTGATTTATAGGCAATACAAATATACAGTCATGAGTTCACAGGATGCCAATAGCAAAGTGCTGCTCTCCTCAACTATAGGAACACAGTCCACACTCCAGCAAAGAAAAATGTAAACCAGTAACTATGTGAGCTGCTTTTAAGAACAAAAAAGAGGGCATCCTGGCCCCAGGGTGCAGACAAGATATGTACTCCTGCCGAAGGTAAAACAAAAGTGAAGCTAACCCAACTTTAATCTAAAAGACAACAGTCAAGAAATCAACAGGATGTTTTGCCAATGTCAATATACTATATTTACCAGTTGGATGCAATGAACGTTTGTGCTTCTGGCAAACTTTTTGTTTCAGCACTTGAATTGACATTTCCATTCGTTCAGCTGCTTGGGAAATATCTTGACTCTCTTGTTCAGGAAATTTTGAGAAAGCCAGCAGCAAGGTAGGAGTTGCTATTCCCCTTCCTTGGATATTTCTATAATTGAGACAAAATACAGAAGGTTTTTTAACATATAACCTTTTAGAACTTATTCATAGCTGTATTTGTCTATGTTGGATATGTTCTGAGTTTAAGGTATGTTTTGATTGAAGGGTATGGTATGGTGGGAAAGCAGAGAGGAAGACTACTTTGTGACCTTGTTCTGCAAGGAAAATTCTGGAAAGAAAGGGAAAGTGCCCTTCCATGGGACACACACCACAAGAATAAGCTTCTGAGAAGCCTTCAGGATGAGACAGAAACTTGCGATGGACAGAGCCTGCACCACAAAGTGGCTGGGAAGACCTTGTGCAGGATAGTCACAATATAGAATCATAGAATCATAGAATGCTGTCCTGGTTTCAGCTGGGAGAGAGTTAATTTTC
>VYZW01009538.1:940-27830 GCA_013401315.1 Balaeniceps rex
CCCCCCAGCCATTTGCATTTCTGATAGGAATTCCTAGGGGACTGGAGCAACGCCAAGAAGATTTCATGACTGCAATGGAAATGTCACTCCCTCCCCAGTGCCTCCTGCCGCAATGAGGCGGCCGGGAGGAGACACTGACAAGCCATCCACCTGAGAGCTCGCAGGAAGCCTGGGTGCTCTCAGGGATAGGAAATCATGACATGCCTCTTGCCGGGATCACAACGGCTCTTGGGCTGAGAGCTTCTGCACCAGTGATTGCTAAAAGCTTCACGCGCCCTCGCTGTCGCTAGTCTTTCTCCCCCGTGTATCCATATATACCCATCTACCCGAGTGCGCGGCATGTTTCGGCACTTACTCATGGCGATAGCACCTCCCAGAAAGTAGCTACTTTTGCAGACTTTAGTTCTCTCATGAGAAAAAATAATGGCCATTAGAATAACGCTGTGTTTCTACAGCGTTTTCCTTCTAAGGATTTCTTCCAGCCTTACAGTTACAGAGGCTTACAACACTACGCTGGCCCTGTGGGCTCAGGAAACGCTCTGGTGTCAAACAGGAGAGAAGAGGCACAGGCAAACGTTGTGACTTGGCCAAGCCCATCCAGGGAAGCAGCGGCCGAGAGAGGCTTGACTCCACGCTGCGTGCCCGAGTATGCCTCTACCTCGACAGGCATGTTGTGCTTCATCCAAATGTCATATGCAATGCTCCCAAAGGCTTTGGGAAGGGGAAGAAGGGGAAAGGAGCTTTCATCTGCAAAGAGAAGCATGGCATAGGAAGTTGTCGTAGCACAGCACGGGCCAGACTCTGGGCCGGTGTAAGAGAGCAAAGCTGTGCTGGAAGCAGTAGACCAAAGGGAATTTTCCCGAGCAGGGGATCTGGCTTCAGCTCTTCTGAGAAGGGCTTTGTGTCAACAGTGACAGGCAGGAAGAGCCATATGAAAATTGGACTGAAATCCTGCACGCGTTGCCAATTGGAGTGCAAACTACTGTGGGAAAACTTATGGAGGAGTGCAATGTTACCATGCAGAAATCAAAGGAACTGGTGATTCTGAAATGCTTTTAGGCACTGAAGACAAATAAACTCTCCTGGCCTCTTGCGTTACTGAATTAAGCAATGTGGCTTTGTTCTACAGGCCGTAACACCAGTGGCAGCACTCACTGCTCACATGCACAGGACACAGCACAGTAGCTTATAAATAAGCTGGTGCCTTCTTGGCTTACGTCCTTTCCTTACTTCTGCTGTTGCAATAGTGTGTTGTCACATTTCACCGGACTTGCTGGGTGGCGTAGGCATGTTCTAGAAAATGCCTGAAGAGCTGCACAATAATCAAGAAGTGAATTCCCAGTGCTGGGAGACTTCTGAAAATGAGGGAGAAGGAAAAAGGAAGGAAGAAAGGAAGAGAGGGAGGGAGGGAGGGGAGAGAGACAGCAGGAGGAAGAGAAGTATTTGCTGGACTTCCTCACCTTCCTCTGCTGTTCAGCCTTTCTAATTATTGAGACCCAGCAGGACAAGGATGGGTTATCCCAGTGAGGAAGCACCCCAAAACACCCATTTCCACATGAGAAGCCATAGCCATTTGGCAAAAGCTGCTGGTGCATGCCACTACTCCATTGTCAAAGTAGGCAGTCAGCAACTGGACACAAAATCCCTGTGTTTTGCACAAGGCATTTTCCATAGAGCTGCCTTGTTTGCACTCGGATCTGAGAACCTGCCCGCTCCATCCTCTGACTTGGGATTTGAAGAGCAGCGTTATCCCCTCCATTGCTAGGGGACAGATCCCTCATCATCAGGCATCAGGTAGCTGCGGCAATGGCAAGAGCAACGATGAATGGTGTTCAAGGGTCGCAGGATTAGCTCTGCTCTACAGTGTAGGAGACCCAGGATGACTGTTCAGGTGCTTCCTGAGTGGGTGATCTGTTGAAACCAGCATATTCAGCCCCAGGCCAGAACAGGAGCTGCTCCCAGCATTTCAGTCAGCACCAGAGGTTGCAGCAAGTGACAGGAAGGAGCTCCATGTGTGTGGGGGCTTTTGCAGCTTAGGGATGGCTTCTCAAATAAATGCCCCAAAGTTGGCCCAGAACACAAGGAGTGAGGAAGAAGAAACCCTCTGGGCTTTCCAAACCCTGCCAAGGACACAGCTTGAGAGCTGCTGGATATTACAGTGGCTTTTGAGGACACTGAAAAGGTTAAACCATGCATAAACTGTCTCCATTCTCTGCCCAACCCATCATAATAATGGGATTGCCAGAGCTTGTTCATGACGGATAATAATACTGTTTAACGTGGCCACTTCTGAGGACCCAAATATGACTCTCCATCTTGAAATACATATGGGACCAAACTGGCTGTGCCAAGACATTGGACATGGTATTTAAAGACACAGGTGGCTGCAGCAGCTACATAAGAAGACTGAAACTCATCCTGCCTGTGTCTGGGCTAAGCTTGCCATAACTGAGTTATGCTGCTCATTTGGGAATTATCTTAGCTGCAGCTGAACTCTGTTCTCTTTTAATTTATATTATTCTACCATCTCTTCCTTTCTTCTTTCTGGTCTTCCTCCCTACCACCTCCTTCAGTAAGAAACTGTGTTGAAATATTCCAGCCTCTCTGTTTCGTGAAGTTTCAGCCACCTCCAGCTCTTACATCTTCCATATGTGCTGGTTTTAACTTTCTGTGTGAATGACGATAAGGACAGGGAACCGTATTAAAGACTTGCATTTACTCCGTCTTCAGGATACAAGTAAATCAGGGATGAGTCTGAGCTTTGAGTTCAGGCCTGACCCTTTCCTAGTTGCCAAACTCTCCCAGCTCTGCCTGGGGGTGGTAGGTGGCATGGTGTAGATGGGGGCTAGGACTGGATCAATGTAGGGTGGATCTAAGTTTGGATTTTTCTCTAAGTTTCAATGTTATCCAGTTTGGCACCAGCCCAATCATAATCATTACCTCGAGCCCAAACCTGGTTCCTCCATGTGTCTGGGATGGTTATTCTTTTTTAGAGGTGATAAACTAACATATCATATGTGTTATCCATCTTCTGCGATAAATGCCAAGCTGTCAGAATGAAAATGTCACATAAATCATACATAAACTATTTACATTAAAAAAGATTGACTCATACAAATTACAACAACCTTTCTGATGGTGCCATCATTTGCAGCAGGTTAGCCAGGTATTGCCAATGTTTCTATTTCTGGAGTTGAAATAAACACAGCACGTCAAAATAGGGTCATCAAACCAAAACAAAATGTATTTAACATGGTGCAACAGTCAATGCCATAAGAAATCACCATATAAGTATGCAGAGTTATGTATAATCTACACATACTAATATGACTTTACAAATCTCGTATTACATGTAGATACACAAAGAATGGGCTTGGGAGGAAGCATTTGTTGCCAGCCCCTCTGGGGCTCGGTTTCTTACCTACTTGCTGTAGGGAGTGACAACACTTTGTTTTTGAAAGTGACTGTATTGAGATTGTATTGCATTCTCCTGTGAGTCACGATGGATAATCATCTCCGCCATCCACATGACAAAATGGTACGGAGCTTGCTGAGCGTATGACCATCCCTTGTGGGATGGAGGTTTGGCAGGTGCGAGGTCCCTGGTGGGTCCTCAGTGTGGCCATAAGCTTCTTGGGTGAGTCCCTGGCTCTCAGGGGGTCTCCAGCTGGGCCAGGAGGGCAGCCCACAGCCCAGAGTGCAGCAGTCTGCTCCACCAGGACTGGACACCTTCTGGGTTTGGCATTGCTGGGACTAATCCGATAGTTTCTGGAAGGTGCTGCACCTGCTCTGGGGGAAGCCTTGCAGGAAGAGCCTGGAGCCCCGGGAGGAGCGGCTGGTGGGGCTGGCTCCCAGCTGTGCTCCTTGCCTGGGGCTGGGGTGGCACGGTATCCTGGGGATATGGGAAGGTGGGAAGGTGGCAGTGGGCTACGGGCCAAAAGCCCTCTGCGGGACACACAGAAAGCTGAAGGATAACGCAGAGCAGTCCTGCAACTGCTCTAATAGATGCTGTGGGTGGAAGAGCTTCATAACAACTCCGGACTATCAGTGGGAGAGTTAATACCACATTTACCTTTCCCTCTCCAGCCCCTCTCCCCTTGTCCAGCCTGTGCTGCTCTGAGCAAGTGGTAGGAATGAAACAACCACAAACCAGATCCACAGACTAAAAATAGTGGCACTAACAGGGCACTGATCTACATTACGGCTCTCAACGATTGCTAATGGGTGGAGCTGGACAAGGTTAACTACAGCTGGAAATGCAGTAGTGTCTCTGCTGCAGACCAGGCAGGGCAAGGTGAGCAAAGGGCTTTTTGCTTTATTGGTGTATGTCACTGCTCTGGAAAGAAAGTCCTCAGCACTTCTCAGGGACATAACCTATGGTTGTGTCAGCAGTCAGTGACATTTGTGCCGCGAATACCTTATTTTTGCCCAATGGAAGGCAATTACACCCTGAAAGACATCCTCACTGGCAAAACCCGAGAAAGATTGGAAAGCAGCAGTGAGAATACTGAAAAAAAAGGAAGATGAGGGTAAAGCAAGAGGAGGAGAACATGAAGAAAGGACAGAATAAATGACAGAAGAGGAAAAAAGACTGGTGAAAATAAAATAAAGTAAAAAAGCATCTTGTTTGGGGTTTGCAGGAGGTGACTCAGCACCTGCAGATCTGAATTCTCCTTCTGACTTGATGTCGTGGTTTAGCCCCAGTTGGCAACTAAGCACCACGCAGCCGCTCGCTCACCCTCCCCCTCCCCGGTGGGATGGGGGAGAGAATCGGAAGGGCAAGAGTAAGAAAACCCACGGGTTGAGATAAGAACAGTTTAATAATTGAAATAAAATAATAATAATAGTAATAATAATAATAATGATAATAATAATAATAATAATTGTAATGAAAAGGAGAACGAGAGAGACAAACAAAACCCAGGGAAAAGAAAACAAGTGATGCAACCGCTCACCACCCGCCGACCGACACTCAGCCAGTCCCCGAGCAGCGATCGCTGCCCCCCGGCTAACTCCCCTCGGTTTATATACTGAGCATGACGTCATATGGTATGGAATAGCCCTTTGGTCAATTTGGATCAACTATCTTGGGCTGTGCCCCCTCCCAACTTCTTGTGCACCTGGCAGAGCATGGGAAGCTGAAAAAGAAAGTCCTTGACTAGTCTAAGCATTACTTAGCAACAACTAAAACATCAGTGTGTTATCAGCATTCTTCTCATACTAAATCCAAAACACAGCACTATGCCAGCTACTAGGAAGAAAAGTAACTCTAACTCAGCTGAAACCAGGACACTTGACTCTGGCTGGCCGTGTGCCTCTCGCCTTGCTCTATCTGAGTTTCTTACCTTGCAGGGCATCCAAGAGGGCAAATACACTGCAAAGCACAGGCTTTATAAATCCTCCAGTGGCAACAGTGGTCAAATGCTGTGAATGAAACGTAAAAAAAAGACTGAGGGTGGGATGGGAGGAGAGGCAGGGAACCGAGGAGCAGAGAAAGGGTGAGGAGTGAAAGAGCAAAAGGAAGAGGGGAGCAAAAGACTAGGGAGACCAGCCGAAGGAGGGGGAGAAGCTCTAGGAAATGAAGTTAGCCGTTGGTCAGAGTGATTACGTCCTCTTGAAATGGCAGGGGGAAGAGCTGAAGCTTGTCCTGCCGACCCGCTGTGGAGACCGATGCTCGCAGGCTCCCTGCTGGCAGCACCTCTGCAAGCCCTGTCCCAGGGCAGAGGAGCCAAGAAACCACGGAGGCCTGTCACAGAGAGGTTTCTAGACAGGAGGAGCGCCTGACGTAGAAATGCCGCCCGTCGTGCCCCTCTGGCCTGTGCACAATCAGGACAGGGAAGAAGCGGGCGTCGTGATAGGTTGGGGGGTTTTCGTTGACAGCCAGCTGGCTGGAGTAGGAGCAGCACTGCTCGTCCTGGCAGCCCCGGTCCGCAATGCTGCTGCTGCGGCTCCTCCAGAGGCCTGTCCTGTGGGAGCCGTGGACGCGGCAGAGGGAGAAGCGGCTGGTGTTGAGGGAGAGGCGGGAGTTGCCACTGCAGCTGTGGAAAGCGTGGCGTGAGAAGATGGAGGAGGTGCTGGAGGCACGGTTGCAGCGTTCACAGCCGTGGGCCGTTTCACCATACCGGCACACTGCGTAGCTGTTGTAGGCCGGGGAGTCGGCCAGGTCCATGAGCATGGCCTCCGAGTAGCTGGGGATCAGCTGCCGGTTAGTGCAGATGTGCCACTCCAGCTCGGTGCTGTCCTGCGTGGCATCTCGGGGCATGTGGTACCGGTACATGGGCTCCTCTGCCACCATAGGCACCGTGTACTCCAGGCCCAGCAGCTTCTCCACATGGTAGTGGACGTAAGCAGTCCGATACTCTATGAGTACCCTGAGTGGCCACGAGATCATCAGGATAGCTGCCACCCAGAAAGCATAGTGGGACACGTACCACGGGAGGTGATCTGGGTCCCCGTAGGCCATCATAAGCTCTTTAAAGTCCACGTTTTTAAGCTGCATGCCTTCCCTCACCTCCATGTAGTCATCCAGCCCCTCAATCTCCGTGAAGAAGTGAGCCCTCTGAGTTAGGTAAGAGTTCTCAGACTCAATGTTGGCAAAGCTGAAGCACTTCGTGAATCTCAGCTTGGTGGCTGTGTAGCTTTCCAGGCCCAAGAGCTCCTTGGAGATGTCCTTGTATCCACAGTGAGAGTAGTCAAACTCAGCTTCAGCCACGTGGGTGTTGACCCTCTCGTGGTAGACTTGCGTGGTGGTGTAGGCATCGCCATTGCGATACCGGGTCACCTGCCGGGTTCGCCGCACAAAGTGGTAGCTGATGGCCTTCCACCAGATGCATGGAGTGGCTTGCTGCATGCGGTTGATGCATTCATAGACACTGTCCACATCCGCCTTGTACTGCAGCTCTCTCTTGACGTGGCAGTGCCAGCACTCCACCAGGTACACCACATACAGCATAGAGAGGAAAGCCAGTGGGATATAGACGTAGCCATCTGAGCACGGGCTGTCATGGTAGATCATGGACTTGCCCTTGAAGGAGCTATTGAAGCTGAGCTTGGTGACCCGGGCCAGCTGACACCAGGCCACTGCACCCAGGCAGCCATACATGAGGATGGAGAGGAGGAGGCATTTCCAGTGGGACTCTCGGCACATGCAGGCGCTCAGGGACTGCTTCACGGGGCGTTGCTTCAATCACACCACCGGGGAGGGGGAGAGAAAGACAAAGAGAGAGCAAGGAACCAGTTAGTCACGACGCTTTGCACAACACACACAGCGACTGTTGCTTCAAGACTGCGTCTGGTTTTGCTCTCGACTGCCTGAGGACTGGGACACCACCCTACTTAATATAAATGTGAATATAAACAGAAACACTGTGCTGGAGACAGAGGTCTCTGGACAAAACTCCTTCCTTGCTTCCTCCTGGCTCTAGGGAGGGAAGTTGTTTGCGTGGCAGTGACTTGCTGTGCCCACACCGCAGTCGGACAGGCCCCTCCGCAGGGGGCAAGATGGGTCCCCATCCCTTCCCCTGCCTGGAGCCAACATAATCTACGCACCCTGCCATCTTCTGAGGCCAAGAGGGCTTCGCAGCACATGAACAGCTGAAACTGTGGGGCTGTGGACTTGCCCCTTTGCTTTGCGAGTGTCCAGCACCTGGGTTCCCACACGGTGCTGCTAAGGAGGCTCAGGAGCAGTGTCTGTCACAGGGCCGTGGCCCCATGGGTCGTGCCAGCACAGGGGGACCAGCACTTTGTGGTGCTGGAGCTGATGCCTGACTCAGAGCTGACTCACACCCAACCCTGAAACCTACCAAATGATCGACACCATTTTTCTTGGAGGTGAGCCACTGGGAAAATTACTAGATTCAAGCACATTTACTTGAAAAAATTGTCAGGATTACAGCACAGTGCAGCATAGCTTCAGGCTGGTTAGAAGACTAGCTCCGACCTAAAATACCTGAAATACCTTGGAGCTAAGGGTGTACGCATGAATATTTAGAACGTAGCACATCCCTCTCTTTCAAGTCCCCAAAGTTGGGCTGGGAGTAGAGCCGGAGTTCGCGCTCTCGTACTCCCACTGCATCCCTGAGACAGTGTGATAGCAGTCCTTACCCCAGCCATGGTGCAGTGAATCAGCTGCATAGTCATGCTGTGTTGGGCTATAATAAAAATGCCAAATCGAGCCAAGCAGCTAGTGGAAACAGAGTTGTCTCCCTGCAAAGAGCAGCAGCAGCATGAGTTACATTATTGGCTGGCAGCCGCCTGTCTGTAGAAAGTGCATGAAGCAAGACCCCCCCACTGCCCTGATAGGTAATGTGGAGGGCTATCTGCGTCCCTCTCATTACCACCATCCTTTGCCTCCCTCCTAACTCTGAGGCAATGACAGTGAGAAAGCAGATACACACTGATATTCATGCATCATCATGCCCTCTGCCGAGCCTGATTTCATGCAAAAATAGAAGCACACTATTACTCCTTCTCCCAAGGGGCCACCTCTAATCAAACTGCTCCGTAGATGCCAACAGATGCTAGCTTTGGGAAATGTCTTCTCTTTCTTTCTCCAGGGGTAAAGTTCTCCCCTAATATAGCTTACCTCGGACCCAAAGCAGTTAGGATTCAGTAAGTAATCTTGAACCAGCAAGGAATTTAAGGAGCAGCATCTTATGACTCAGGAAATAATAGCACGGCGCCACTAGAAAGAGTTTACTGTCTTCTCAATGAGATGGAAGCATTGGCATCTAACCTTGCAGAGCTATAAGGTCAGATGTAATACTCTTTTTTTTTTTTTTTTCTGGGACAGAGAACCACTTCTAAGTAACTATAGAGGGTTTTATGGCTTGCTGTGAGCACTGCCAAACTAGACTTCATGGGGTTTGGTTTTGATTTCGTAGCTTCTAATCTGACACTGTGTAAGTGCAGAGTAATTTTATTGATTTTAGGGAGCTACACCAGTATTCATCTGCAGGGACTAAGGGCAGAATCTGGCCCCTGATCCTTCCTGATGCATCCAGAAGGAATCTGTAAAGAATTTCTATTCTTATCTCAAACCTTTTGTATGCGTGCATGTGTCAGAATAAAGAATAATTATTCTGGCCTGTATTCTCTTTACAGTGGCCAAAATGGGTGTAGAGAAGCTAAGTGGGTTATAAAGGACACAGTACGTAACTTTTCTGTAGGTAGGGCAGTGAAAAGACCTTAGTATGGGTAAGAATAAGGCTGTTTTCCTTAGCCTTTTGCAGGAAACCTTGAGGAAAGCCACAAAGTAGCCTCAGGCAGTCCCCAAATAAGCCGAAAAATAACTATGGGAATTTTGGGGGTGAATCCCTGCGTCTATGTGCAGTCATGGAGAGTTTCATCTCTTGAAACTCTTGTCAAATACCCACTGCTCTGTCCCAGTGAGGTTACTGCTGCAATGTAGGCTTCTGCCCCAGCTGTACACTGGACCCTGGGTCAGAGCCCCAGGCTCTCCCAACTCATGGGAACTCCATCAGGAAGCACTGTCTTCTATTCTTTGTCTCTTCTTGACACAGAACTGGAGTTTTTAAGTGCTATAGTAATGCAAAACTACAGACTGTAATGAAGAATTGCAAACCTCTACCCTTTTTTGACCCTGAAGGTTTTCTGAGGTGAAGAAAACTCTAAAAATGAACATCTCTCTACTCCAGTCACTGGAACTATGCAGAAGAAAACAGCTGGGCAATATTCTAACACAGGAATTATTTAAGTTCACACTCAGTTTTCCACAGGTGCCTCTCATGTAAAATCGCATATGGTTAATACTGTGAAGAATGCCAGTGGACCCAGCAAAAGATGTCCAGAAGTCAGTTTTAATGTAAGGTGAGTGCTTAAGTACTCCATGCAGCTCCGGGAACCCCAATTTTTTCTATGGCTTGTTCGAAGTGCTGTCAGCCTGGCCCCAGGCACAGCTGTGCGAGAAGACTGTCCCACGTCAGTTAAGGCACTATTTGCCAAAGGCACTGCAATCTCCACCTTCCCTTTATCTCAGTTCCTTTGACTAACAACTTCTCCGCTCTATGCAGCTCTGTGGTCCAGCTTACAACCCATAGGTTGGCTTCTGCCCAAGGGGTGATTCAACCAGCCCTGCTGGTTAGGGCTATCGGTGGTAATATCGCAGTGGGCAAATGCCTCCTAATGTGCATAGCTCCATGAAATGCCATCTCCCCTTTGGGGGAAGAGATAGCTCTGGTCTCACCAGTCCTGGAGCAGCACCGGGCTGGGCTGGCAGCATCTTAGAGGCTTGCTGGTCCAAGATGACATATCTGCATGCGTCCTCTGGAGACATTTCAAAAATGGTCTTCAACCCACTGCACTGAAAGGGCTGGATCAGCCTGAGCCAGGTTACCTCCACTATTTTCACTGCAGCCTGTAAAAAAGGCAGCTTCTCTCCTCCTTGCATTAGTGAAGACATGCAGCCATAGAGCCCACTGCCACATCTCTCTGATTCACACACCTACCAGTCCAGTTCAGCACGGCCTTCATATTCAAAACCCTTTGGGAAAAACATGATTCTCTTCTCCTGGCTCTTCTGACCCACTGTCTCATACCGTTCTTTGTTCCTAAGCAGATCCCACTCTCCACAGACCTCGGTTCTAAAAGGATCTCTCTTCCAGGGTCTACCCCCACAGCTATCCCTCCTATTTCAAGTTCTGAATACATTCATCTGGCCTATATCTCCTTATTTCTCCTTCCCTTTGCTGAAATAATTATCTAACACAATTATACTATTAGAAACACTATTAGAGTGTTTGTAAGAAAGACACGAAATAGAACATAATTATAATAAAAGTATCAGACGTTCAAAAATCTAATAAGGAAATATATCTTTCCATCTCTCTCTGCATAAGAAATTAATTAATATGTTAAACCAGTGGCTCCAAGACTTTATTAATTAACATACCACCTTCTTGCAAGCATGATGTTTGTGGTACTACGTGGAATTTTCTCCTTTCTGTGCAGTGTTTCATATCGAAACAGGGCAAGCTTGTATTTCTGGATGAGTACAATAAATGCTTAAGGAAACTAATAATTTCCATGATAACTTGGGCCAGCCAGCAAACGGGAGTTGTGTCCTTTGAGGAATGCTGCGGGATCTGTGTTGTTTTGATGTGGAACAAAAGCATAACCGCTGGAAAATGTTAATAGAGAAACATAATTGAAGAAAGCAAAGACAGAGAGCCTGACAGAAAGCCAGAGCCAAACAGAGACTGTCCCAGAATAGATGCAGGCTCAGTCACCACGCACTTTGCCTGCGAGCTAGGACTCGCGGATTTGGGTCTCTAACCCAAATCAGGAGAGGTGTCCTTCCTCTCCTTCACATTGGGGGCTTTGCTTTGGGCTTTGCTTCCAGTATTGACGTGAGAAACCTCCTGACAGAAGATTAAATGAGACACAGGTTGCCCAGAGAAGTTGTGGATGTCCCGCCATTGAAGTGTTCAAGTTCAGGTTGGATGGGGCTTTGAGCAACCCAATCTAGTGCAAGATGTCCCTGCCCATGGCACGGGGGTTGGACTAGATGATCTTTGAAGGTCCCTTCCAACCCAACCCATTCTGTGATTCTACAACCACTTCTGACAAGAGGGATGGATTTGCCAAATCAAGTGTTTCACCCAAAAGGTCTCAACCAGCTTTGATGACAGTACAAATTGTAAAAATCTCCTGCTTTGGATGGAATGCTGTGAAGAAGCACAGCTGATCTGTCAGTATTATTGTTTATGAATTTCAAGTCATGTTAAAAACACACGCTGTAAATAACATCTTGCTGCGCTCTGGCATGCTGCTGAACAGCTTTCAGAGGCCTCCCTTCTCATCGCACCTGGCTGGATTGGAAACTCCTGCTAACTCTTACCCAAACTATCCATAACCACAAGCCAAAATTCACTTTACTCTTCACATTTAAAAACAGCAACAACAACAACAAAAATTTCCCAAATTCTTTAGTAGATCTCAGCACGAATGAGGAAAATGCCATGGGCGAGAGGTGGCACATGTGGGGAGGGCTGTGAGTGCCCATGCTGGGGGCCTTGTGGAGAGGGACAAAGTCTGGGGACAGCCCTGCCCTGAGCTATTCCTGGCCCCAGGCAGTCAGCCCTGCAATGCTGCTCTGTGTTTGCGTTGGGGTTTTTTGGCCTGTCATTTCTGGAAAGCTCAGACAGAGCGAAGAATCTGTGTATCATGCAAAACGAAGAGGCAGCTCCACATCCTCCTGTGGTCTGTTTTCTGTCTGGTGGCATGGAGCCTCCCGAGACACTAAATGATAGATGCTATTTAATTTGTTGCCACAGTTGCTGGAAAATAGTCTGGAAAGCTCCAGCTGTTGATGGAGGACTGGAATTTCAACTGACACCTGTAGCAGACAGGAGTTTCCAGGCTGGCAACATTTCGATTATTTCTCCTTCAAGAAAGTTCTGTGCAAAACTTAGTTTGCAAATGATAAAACATCCAGGCAGTGGCTGAAAGGGCAACTGCCTTCAAAGACACTCGGATGGCAGATGCCCAAGATCAAAAGCAGGTATGCAAGGACTGGTGTGGAGCCTCCCTTGTGCAGGCACACCCACCCAGCACTCGTCCTCGCTCAACAGCAGCCAGGTCGGGTTCTGGCTGCAGCAACCATAATTAAAATCATTAAAACCTGCTCTGTGTTGTAGCAGTGTGCAGATTTGGGCTGCTAATCTTGCAGTGTAAAGGGGCGGAGAGAGACCGGAGGGGGAGTGCACAGCCTGGTACGTCCCCCACTTAGCAGCTGGAGCTGAGCATGCTCTGGTGGCAAGAGCAAGAGGCTGGTTTTGGCTCTCTGACCCATCCCTTGACTCCTTGCGAGTGACCACCATTAAGACGCAGGCAGGTAAGTTGTAGCTGGTAACCATCCTAAGTAAGCTGGCAAGCAACTGTATTGGGGGTGGCCAAGAATGCAAAAAATTACACACACCCCCCCAACCCTGATTTCTCCTTAAAAGGCACATTTGAAATGTCAGACTGATGCTAAAGAACCAGAACAATATATTTCTGGGTGACCAAATTGTGCTTGTGTCTCTAGCTCCCTTCCTCAACAGGTACATAAGAACTAATGAATTTCCTGGGGCACAGGTCAGGGCGGGCTGGGCATCCCCATTCCCCCAAGTGAGCCCCCATCATTAGCAGGAGGAGGAAGGGCCACACTCAGAGAAGCCCAGACAGATATCACCAGCTCAGGTTTTTGGGTGCCTAAGCTGAAACTCCAGTGCCTCTGTTTTACCAGTGATGGCTCGCTGCTTTTGCTGACCTCCAGATACGAGTATATCTGGCAGCAGGACTCACCCACTAGCCACGTGGCTGTCCCTTGGTGATGGCTGGGATACTTATGACATAATAAACAGCCAGACGGTTCTTTAGCACTTACAGGGAATCAAAGAAATTTCTCCTATCGACTTTGCAAGGCTCTTCTGAGTCAGGAAGGTTCAGCTTCTATTACAACCTAAACTACATTTACACCTTAAGACCGGGAGACACTACGCCTTCTCTCCGTACCTCCTATATCGCACAGGCAATGCAATTTCACTCTACAGTCCTATGTACAGCCCAGTAACTGGTGGTTGGTAAAAGATCATCTTCCATAAAGACAATCTGCTTTAACTGACAGACTAAAAGAAATGAAGAACCTGCAATCCCCTTTGTGATTTGTTCTGGTGATGACATTTTACTGTAATTTTGTCTCACTTCAGCCCCCATTCATGGCAGTGGGGACGCCCATTCTCTGGGTGATGAAAGACTCCTTTCATATGACTGTCTTCTCTCTCTGAAGATACTTCTCCATTCTAATTATGACACCTCTCAGCCTTCTTTTTGACAATTTAAATGAGTCAAGGTCTTGAAGTCCTTCACTGCACGATTTTTTTCCCAGCTCTTTTTGGTGCTCTGCTCTCTCTCCAGCACCTTGAGATCCTTCTCAAATCTGTACCCTGCAAGTGGATACAGGACTTCAGCACTTATTTCACTGGCATCATACCAAAACATAAAATCACCTCCCATTCCCACTCATTCCCCCTTTTTACTGTCTCCAAGAGCTGCACTAGTAGATTTTTGCCCGGGAGTTCATGTTCAACAACTCACCGGCTTTGCTCCCAGGTATTCTTTGAGTCACTGTTTCTAAGGACAGCTGAAAGGTTGGCTGCACTCTCCAACCTGAAATGTGTAACTTCAGATTTGGCTTTGGATTGAATAATGAAATTATCAAATGAAACAGATCCCTCTGTAGGACTGTGCTCGTCTCATCATCATAGAGCAGCCTGCTAATGTTTGTGCCAACTGTAAATGTTACCAGCAGTGATTTTACGCTTAACCCCAGTGCAGTGTCAAATCTGGTAATTATTCCTGCAGAGCTCTGCCAATCTAATGGCTAGATACCCCATTACCTTACACAAGACAACTGTCTTCATAAAGCTAAGTGTCAATCATAAAAACAAGGCTGTGGGCATTACGTGGACACTGAGGTGCTCCTCACACTTCCAGTGTTCACTGCCAGGAGTAATCCCACATGCAGCTCTAGATACAATACTGAGAGAAACCCTCCCAAAGCTTCAGTGGAGCACATTATCACCTAGCTTGCTGTTGCTGTGTGCTATTCATCAGTAGCTGTATTTTACTCCAAAAGTAGCTGTGGGTGGTGTGGGCTTGAAGCATGTCTTCTTCTAGCTGCCTCAATACCACTTACGGCATGCAAATGGTTACGGTGACAATTACAACCTCTTGTTTTGTCCACTTATGATTTTGACTGGCAAAATAAATTTGAACTGAAAGTTGCCAAACTGACCCCAACAGAGGGAAAGAAATAGTCTGTGGAGTCCAAAGGAAACGGACCAAACTATTTTGGAGCCACAGTCTTTAAAAATTTGGTATGTAATTTTGCTTTATGCTTACTATTTCTCCGTAGCTCTTTATTGACAAAATGGCTTTTTCCTCTTCTGTCAGACTTCATGCTTCAGTCTCCTTGAAAACTCCAGCATGAGCTGTATAAGCAGAAAATATGCTGCCACAGGATGAATTTATTCTAACGTTTGTTTTGTAGACAGTTTGGGACCCAAGTTTGACTGTCTGTGTCTGGTTCGCAGCCAGATATCTGGGTTCCCCAATTTCAAAAGCATTAAAAATCTCCTTGGGGGAAATCATGCCAAAAGCATTTCCTGTCCTTATAAACCCCACATGTAAATGCGTTTGCCCTTGGTGGCTGACCTCAAGAGCTGCAATTTTGCTGAAGCAAAATGCTATCATGTCTAAAATGAAAGAGTGAGAGAAAACAGAGGGTAGCGAAGATATGGCCCAAATGGAAATACAGAAATGAGGGGGAAACACGGCAGGTGGGAAGATGTGGAGGAGAGAAAAGGATAGCCTAGACATGCCAGTGCCACTGAGGCAGGGGAAGGGTGCCAGCAGGAGAAGACGGAGACCAGCCAGCCTGGGCAGGGGCAGGAGGGAATTGGGCCCAGAGAAAGGACCTGGGCGAGGATCAACGGCGGAAGCACTGAGCCTGACAGCACCAAAGCATCATATAAGCCAGCAGTCCTCCTGGCCCACCTATGACCTGGAAAGCAGTACTCGGGAACAGCTGCTTTCTCGCCACTGGGAACTTCTCCAAAAAAAAGATCTATGCCCCATCTCCTCCACACAGCCTGGGGGGTGGGATAAGGTTGTGCTAAATTGTCACGGAGGTGACAGCGCGTTGCAGGGCTGACAAGGCAGCTGTGTCTCAGCGAGATGTGCGGCATCACAGCATGCTCCTGCTCTCCGCCAAGACCTGGCTTCAGGGCTACAGGGTGACTTTATCACTGTCTTCAATAACAAAATGACCCCACAGCTCAGGATTACTCATGTGAGCAAAGAGTCAATCTTATCTTTTTCTTTTTTTTTTCCTCTTTTATTTAGCAAGAACAATCTCCCTGTCCATGGGGAGAAAAAGAGTCAGGGAAAGACTGACATAGGACTGGAAGTAAAGAAATAAAAGCAGAGAAGCAAGAAGGAAAAAAAAAACCACCATGGATAAATTAATGCCAGTCATAATTTCATTTGTCTCTGCAGATTTGTAAAAGTGATGAATATGTCCCAATGAGATACATGAAAAGGAAAGAATAATCAATAACCACAAGTCACACACTTTGGCAGGTGGTAACCTGCCTGGATGAAAGCAGATTTTTGTCTCTACCTATGAGACCTCTTCCATCTTGATCAAGAGAGGGCAGTGGAAAATGTTCCACCTCCTGATGGACATGGCAGGACGTAACACGGAGAGATCACTGAGTCCTTGCTAGGCAAGCCCTGGGCTGTGCTGTTAACCATAACTGAGGTGAGCTCTGACACCAGGACCAGTCTTTGGTGCTGAGAAAGGCTTCACCATTTGTGCAGTGGACAGGGATGATACAAGAAGAGCAAGGAGATCTCTACCCCCCTTCCCCAAGCAGCCACAACAGACATGGGTGCAGATATCCTCTTCCAGATCCTGAGGTGATCCTGGCGAAAGACTGGCCCAAGAAGTCTGGGGTGACCAGGGAGAAGACAACTGCAGGAGAAGAGTCAGAGTATAACCTCTCATTGCCTTCCAGGGCCAAATGAACTCATAGGTCAGATACTCATTAGTACAGTGAGGAGGGAGCCTGCAGGACTGTGCTAAACCAGACATTGGTGTATGATGAGCAGAAGTGCTCCTCCACCATGTGACCCAGTCTGGGCACTGCACGGGGCATCAATAATAAGGCCTGGTGAGAGAAAAGGGAGATATTACAACAGTCACCTCATAAATCCCCTCCTGGGGAGCCTGAAACAAAATCCCTCCTGCCATCCATCTTGAACAGCAAGAAGCCCATTACCCCTAGCTCACGCTGAGCCAGTAGCAAGCGCTCTCAGCATGGCTGCCAGCATGGAGGGAAAGGGAAATATAAGGGATAGAAGGCGACAAAAGAAGCCATTTTGCATCAAAGAGAATTTCCCTCCAGTCCTTGAACATGTAG
This sequence comes from Balaeniceps rex, assembly GCA_013401315.1. Classification (NCBI taxonomy): domain Eukaryota; kingdom Metazoa; phylum Chordata; class Aves; order Pelecaniformes; family Balaenicipitidae; genus Balaeniceps; species Balaeniceps rex. Next base: position 17,926 of record VYZW01009538.1, read on the forward strand.
CACATTGGTTGCTGCACATATGTTTTGGATGCACCATTTGCTCTTCTGCCACGGAACTCCTGTGAGAATGAAAACTTCCCGCAGGCAGGGGCTGTGACGTCAATGCCAAGCAGAAATGATGTTACTTGGCTTAAAAAGAATAACCTGCATGCACTCCACGTGTTTGTAGCATCACTGACTCAGGCATTCGCTTCAGCAGTTGCCCTCCTGTGGTGAGCAGGGATTGCTTGGTTTCTCGTTGTTTAAGTCCCTGCAGAGACTTAATCTCCTCCTTCCATCGACAGAGCTGTCAGAGGGAACGTCTCAGGTTGGGAAGGTGCACAGAATAGTAGCATTAAATTCTTTCCACAGCAGAGCCTATCGCAGGACAAGACAAACCAGGAAAAGGCACAAATCTTGCTGATTCACCTGAATTTCAAATGCTAGGACCCCCCTGAAGTACCATACAAAGACAGCCTGTTATTTCACACCATTCACCCTCATGAATTTAAGCCACCATCTGAAGAAGAGGAAAGCAGAGGTCAGGACAGAAGAAGCCTCCAGTCCTCTAAAATGTCAGATTCAGCAGTAGCTCTTGCTGGATACTTTTGAGTTCTTCAAGCAGAAATAAAGGAAATCCTGGAAAAGAAAGACATTTGGATCCCAGCTAATATATATGCTGCACATCGCAGCAGGATGGGAAAGCTGCTCACTAAAATACAAGGGTACGTACGCGAGTGGCGTGAAGAATTTGGCCCTAGGTACATCTGCTGGTGATGCTCCCGCACGTTGCTCCAGGGAAAGCCGTGCAGTTACATCTTCAGCGCCAAGGAATCCTAGCAACAAAGTGGTCACCATTTGTAAAATAGAAATCAGGGCTATTTTAGTGGCAGCTTCCTACAAGCTCACAAAAATGCTACACTAACAAAATTATCCCTTTTCCCCCCAAATTGCTGATGTTGCTGCCACTTGCTTTCGAGTCAGCAGCAACACAAAGAGTGTATTCTGGGCACAGAGGATTTTTCCCAGTAATGTCAATGCTGGGAATGAGTTCATCGGGAAAGAAAAGCTGGGATTTGAGCTGCCTCAGAGCAAGTGAGTAGCTCCAAGAACGGTTCTTTTTCCCTCACTTTAAGCATACCCATCAGACTTAGCTCATATTCCCCACTCCCCCACCTTGAATATTGGTGGTTCCTAGTAGACACAGGGTAAATTTTACAGGTGTAACAACATGGTTTACTTCAACACTTATCAGTCAACTGATAAAAGCCTCACATATCCTCAGAAAAGCTCCTGGGGTGCAGTTCCCAGCCACTGCCAGATTAGCAAGACTGAGTGATTGGCATGAGCCATAGCTGTGCCGCTCAGTATTTTGCAGCTTGCCTCATGCCTAGCTGGCCGCTTGCCTCCCACCGCAGCCAACAGCCAGCGCTGCTGCACAGAGGCTTCTGGGCAGGTGCCCTTGCCCCTGCTGCTGCACTGCAGGGAGCTCCTGGAAAGGCTGACAGCAGCATGTGTGCGTGCGTCCATCCATCCTGCGGCTGCAGAGCAGAGTGATCCTCGCCTCGGCCGGAGCAGGCTCCAGCGTGCTCCAGCCCGCTCCAGCCCGTGAAAGCCAGACCCAGCTCCCTGCACCCCTGGGCAAGCCACAGGCAACACAGAGGCACCACAGCCCCAGGGGATCAGCTAGGTGCAACTTGCTGACGGCACTGGTGCTACCAGCGGCTTCTCTGACACAAAGGGAAAACTGACACCAGCCAAGGGAAAACAGGAGGGCTGGTGGGACCAGCTCCCACTTCTTCAGTCCAGGAGGGATGGAGACAGCAGGGAGGGGAGAAGGGGACAGTAGCTAGCTGCCAGCCTCTATGTGCTTGACAAAGTCCCAGTTGGGTTCAACAGGAATCCTGTAATACCTATTTCACACCCACCTTTGCTCACAAGAGGCAGCTCTCCGGGGGGGGAGAGGAGCAAGAGGAGGCTGGCAGTGCTCGAGCAGGTGTATTTTCTCCTGTGCTGTGCAAGGAGCCTGCAGTAGTGGATGTTAGAGCCATAGTTCAGTGGTCTACTAAAGCTTGTCCCTTCCCAGTCCTGGGTCCCTAGGGTCGCAGGTGCTCTCCCCAACCTTGAAGAGTGCATGTCCTATGCTTTAGTGTTCTCACCATTGCCACAGGTCCTGTGTGTTCTGCCCAACCTTCCCTCAGTCTCAACATGGGGAAGTGAGGGACTAACCTGGAGCCAGGCTGGACAACAGCCACAGACCAGTTTCCCTGGGGGGGGAAGCAGGGAGCCAGGAGGAGACAGCCTTGTGAAGAGGAAGCCCAAGGAGTCTTAGTTCCTCCCCAGCTATTTGCAGCCTAGTCATTGAATGCCCCTGTTTGGAGACATTATAAATTAGAAAAATAGTTCATTATTATTAATAGCATTTAATCTTTGCTTACTCTGAAGGAACACCTGGAGATTTAAATAGGGGATAGAAACATCTCTCAAGTCCTCAGAAGAAATATGATCCGGGACTGATCCAAGCTCCAGTGAAGTCAGGGGAAGTCTTTCAAAGTGAACTGTGAATCAAGCTTTGTCCAGAACCATGAAGTTTTATTTTTATTCTCACTTTTTTGCAAAGCAGTCCTTTTACCTAGTAAAAGCAGAACAAGATGGCTCTGTGATTTGACCTCTCAACCTCCAGCCCTCCCATTTCCCACGTGTGACCTCCCAGTTGGAGCCTGCCAGCCACACTTCAGCATAGGACCTGCCAGCCCCATGGTGCTGAGCTGCCGCAGCTCAGGCTGCGGCCGTGCCAGGTCCCTCGTGCTGCTGAGCTGAGCATCCCTCGCAATAACACCCAGCCCCTGCTCAGGCTTCAGCTGCTCTGTCAGGTTTGGGGAGTGTGTTTCCCCGTCTCTGCACCTTTTTGAGCACAGCTGGGACCTCAGTGCTGTCAATTTTTTTTATAATGGTGCTCCTGTTAAGAGGAGGCAGTATCCCAGCAGCTAATGCTTCCCTGTGAGAAAAGAGGCTTCATCATAAATACCACTTCTCTCTCCCTCTTGCATCTCTCTTCTTTCTCTGTGACACATTCTGCAATAACATGTGACAGCACAGCAGGTGAAAACTTCACTGGAAATTCATTTAAACACCTAAAGGTTAAAAGGGACCCTGGGAGCCAGGACACCTGGATTTTATTTCTTGACTTGACTTTGACCCATAGCATGGCTTCAGCACACGTTTTTATACCTCCTGAAGACACTGAAAAAATAGCATTTATAAAGTGCTTTCACATAAGCATTGCAGCCGCACTCTCTGGGAAGGCGTCTCACCTGCATGTGAGCTGTTGCATCCTGCCACTCTGAGCACCAGCTGGTGGGAACCAGGGCATTTAGCTCCTGCCCTGGCCTGCTGACAGACAGTCCCCTGCAGAGGACCACAGCACACCTCAGGGCTGCAGACAGCCTGTCATTGCCACCCTTTCAGCACATGCCCTCACTACCCCCTTCCTCCACCAGGTACTAGCACTTCTGCCTGGCCACCTCACCTCCAGGTAGCCATGAGGGTGTTGTTCTCCATCTTTTTGGTCCTCAGAGGGACCCCCATGCTGGCAGGACCCTACTGGCAGATGCTACCAACCCAGCCTCTGTGGTGCTCCGTGCTCCCTCTGCCCATCGCAAGGTGGGGGAGATGGCACGGCTTGTGCCTATGGGCATTCAGGCTCTTCTAGCTCCTGTCCTCCAGTACACACTGTGCTGGTTTGTGAGAGCTACTCAAAGTAAGATGCCGATGCCTCGTGCTGAATCACTTTTGTTACCACACTAATCGAATGTTGTACTCCGCAATTCCCAGTCCAGCTCCTAAGGGCAATCAGTTTCAGGGTTATGAAGAAGGCCTCCAACCATAAATGCATGGCCACAAATCACTTCTCTCCCACAGCCAAATATGCTGTGACCTGCAGAAGTCTCTGACTGATCCAATTCTCTGGTAAGGTCAGGTTATGCAGACTCCACATTTGCAAGTCACCCCAATTACCTACCGTGAGCTTCCTTGCCAGGAGTGTGACCCTGTGTGACCTGCTCTCTGTCCTTTGCTGTCAGCTCCCACCCTGCCGGTCCCGCTTGCACCAGCCAGCTGTTTCCATCCCCCATCTTCCCTGAGGCCCAATATTACCAGTCTTTCCTTAACAAGGCCTCTGCTGGCTGGATGCTGAACTGGGATGTGCAATACCTCAGCCATATAGAAACAGTGCTACGTGTGAGTTGGGATTCCCTGTACATTATTCACCTGATGCAAAGTCACAGAAGTTAAAAGCTTGGGCATTTCGTGGGGCATAATCCCCTCTGCCCTCTCCCGGTGGCACGTGTGGCACTGTGAGAGCAGCTGCCAGGTACAACAGACACCGCTTCACAACCTTAACTCCGCTTCGGGAAGGCTGCCAGCCTTCCGGTGCTGCCGAGCTGCCAGCGCAGCCTGCAGCCAGGCTCCTCCAGCCTTCCCACTTGCCATCTGTCCTGCCCGTTTCAGGCACTCTTCTTCCTTGCTTTTGCGGCTGTGGATGAGATGTGCCATGGGCAGAGTGGTCGGTACTCAGGGAGGAGCTGGCATGGGCAGCTCTCGGAGGCAGCCTCTACCCCCGGCCTGCACGGTGGGCTCCTGTTGGCAGAGACCCTGCCAGCTCCGCTGCAGGCAGCATCCCTGCTGTAAAACCTCATCAACTGTACATGTGTGCTGCTGCTTAAACGAAGTTACCCCGTTATAGTTTTGAGTAGTTAACAAAGCTGTTACAAGAACTGTGACCTCAACAAAGTTTCACGATGCGCTATTTTTAACTTTGCAGTTCTTAAGCTTGAAGGAGCCCAATGAATGATTAGAGTCTGAAAGTGAACCCTCGAGTGAACTATATTTTCCATGATTAGAACTTAAAAACTAATTAACTACTTAACCACACTTTTCCAAAAAGTAGAACTCCTGCTGTAAGTGAAAAATCAAACACAGCCCTATCTATAGTGTCACGACAGTGTCACCGTAACAACTGAAAGGGACTTACAGCGCTGACGATAGCTCAGCAGCCACTACTTTTGGTGTTAACTCACTACCATGTGTTAGCACACATGCAGAAACAAGCCCCACTCACTATGGACTACTTGTGGACATTTCACTCTTTTTAATCCCCATTTCCGTGATGTCCCTGATCACTGGCAATTATTTGAGCTATTTCCTTCCAAGGTGTAGAAACAGATGAGAGGAAGCCTCGTGCTCTGTTCCCAGGGAGAAGATACCTCCTACCTCACTCTTGCAATGGCTTGCACTGATTGAAAAGCATCCTTGGTATCCACTCTTCCCTTCTGGAGGGAGATCATCCCCTGGGGTCTCTGAAGTGAGAAAGGGAGAACAAAGAGAGTATTTGGGGCTTCAAAACAGTGTGCAGACCCATTGCTGTTCCACTGGTATCAGCTGGCTGGCTGTCTACCTGAGAGAACAGCATTAGAAACCAGGTCTGGACAGGACCTACCACCGAGTCACCTAGTCTCTCCTTCTCCCAGGAGGCAACATCTAGGTGCTTAACAGCTGTTTGCCTTAACACCTTACAGCCCTTCAATGGTGGAGCTCCACAAGCTCCCCAGTTGCTCCAGTCCAACTCTCTATTAATAAAATTCCCTTGCTGGAGGGAATTGGGGAAGTCAGCCGGGAGGAACATCTCACTTCAGTCTCAGCCACAGTGGCGAGGGAGCACTCTCTATTGGAGAGGACAGAAGACTTTGCCTGTAGAAGCCCACACAGCTGGAGCCCAGGCTGCCCTTCAGAGCTCAGACACATCCATTTGATGTTTCCTATCTATTTTTTTAAACTCTTGACAGCTTCTCGTGTGAAGTACAGAGAAGACAGCCAACTTCAGGGCACCAAGAACAGACACGTGATCAGAAGATAAAGTGGGACAATGAAAAGAACAAAAGCAGGAAAAAGATGTGATGCCTCAGCATGGATTTTCTTATGACAGTATCTGCAATGCAAATATTGCCTGGAACTACAGGATCATGAAAAAAAGCTTTCCAGTTCCTCCGATGCCACTACTGCTGGACTTGTTCCTTTGCCTCTACTAGGGAGACCATTTGGATCAAGGAATGAGATGCACTCCTTGGTTCATGTCTGCTGAATGAATGGGCAGGAGGGGTAGAAAGGGGCTTTTCCTGTTCGACCCTCACTCAAGAGGGGGAATATTGTGCACTGCATAAAAAATAACTGTTTAGTCAATCATACTTGCTTGGGATGGTGACAGTCTTCCACCAGGCTAACCAGCAGCTATCATTCAGGGTGTTTTAGCCAAGCAGGTGTTTTTGCAAGAGGTTTGGAAGAGCTGTGGGGAAGGAAAAGCAGAGCTTCCCTAGGAGACATGTCTCGCGGTTCCTGCCCTCCTCTGGGCAGAGGCCATCGGGTCAGTGCCCTGCACAGCTCTTGGAGGGGAGATTTACAAGGGAAATAGCCCCTCTGGAAACTGGTACCCAATGGTCCCTCCACAGCTTCTGCTTAAAAGGTAGCAGGGAAGAACATTAACCTCTATCACAGGCCCTGTGTCCCCTCTGCTCTCCATCCCTTGCTCCTGGGTTTGTTTCTCTTGAGCACAGAAGCCTTAGGGATTACAACAAGCCTCTATAGGAAGAAGATGTTGCCAGAGAGGCAGCGGGGAGCAAACGGGCTCCTGTGGATCTGCAATGGAGCAGGGTTCATCAGATCGTGCATATCTGCTGGTGAGGAAAGTGCACCTATAGCAGGCCTGATAAACCTGAGAGGGCTGCCTGCCTCACTTCCTCCACCGCCTCTCAGCCCCATGAGTACGCCTCAGTGCACAGATGGTGACAATTTAAAGCTACCCAGTCTAAGTTATAAAGGGCTTTATGCCTGATGTTTTCAATGCCATAAAATAAGCCTTGACAAATAAAATAAACGTGTTTGACACTCATATTGTGGAAAAGGGATAAAAAAGCTGGAGAACTAAACGGAGTCAATCCCACAAGTAGAGGGTGTCCCTCCAGTGGCATGCTTAAGAGGAAAGGACCCAGCTGTCTTTTGACCCAACAGTCTGTAAAGCTGTAGCCTGCAAACAAGCAATATGTATGTTTTCTTAACTTGTAACACCCCTTGGTGCTGTTGTGACCACATATAGTACTTTTGAAACGAGCTCCTGTTGCATTTTGCAGTGGCAGTAAGAGGCAGATGAGACAGTTTTAAGCGGCCTCTCTCTTCTGTAACATCTCCGTCAGTGAGCTGATGACCGTGGGTTTCAGGGACATCAAAGGTTTTCCCCCTTTTATTTAAATAGCTTAACTGATTATATCATGTCATGCCCAATTAAAGTTCTTAAATATGGAAGAGAAGATAAAACCAGGCATGGACAACTGCTGTTTGACTCTGCTGGTACAGACAAGACAAATACATATTTCAAAATGTCAAGTGGCTTCTGCTTTCAGCTTTCTTCAGTGATTACTTGGCCATGGTAGCAAATAAATGATGTTTGTACTCACCAGCTTCAATTTCCTGAAAAAGAAAAATGATTTCCAACTAAGTTTTAAAGATTTAAGTATTTAAGACCATTTCCCAATTGAGGTGTAAATTGGCAGAAATGCAGAAAAGTCCCTACCAACTCTTCAGTGTAGGTGTAGGCTGTCACAGTAATAAGTAAGACAAGAAAAACCACTAGCCCACTGCTTAACTGGGGCAGTACAGAGCTGCAGGTTCTGGTACCTCAGGGAGGAAAGTAAAGGTAAATATGTCCAGAGAATCAATCTACGGCACTAACTGCTGAAACATCTGGAAAAACACATCCTTTACATTCCCTCCCCTCAAAGATCTTGATTCTTTTTTGCAAGAGTTAATGGGATGGTAAAATCCTACACCACCACCAAAAGCATGGCTGTCCCAGGTCATCCAGCTCAAGCAATCGATACCTCAACAGAAAAAAAAAACAAAAAACCCAGAATATTGGCAGGTAATCCAAGGGCTTGCTCTGACATTCAGCAAAGTCAGCAGTAAACCTAAGTGGCCCATGGCAGAAGAGGACGAGGGCCATGGCAGGTAACCACACTGCCTCTCTCCTTCCTGCTCCACAGCTGCAACATCGCTTGTCCTGCTTTCAAGAGTAAAAACGTAGACTTTAGACACATTCTCTGTTACTAGCTCAGGGTTTTATCTCACATTGATTTATTACCCAATAAAGGCAATTTTTAGTCACTGTTAAGATTTAAACCCATGCATTTGATCTAATTGAAATCCATAAATGACAAGACTAATAGAGAAGCCCATGAAATGCCCATTTAATACTGGGCATTTAAATGCAACTGCAGGTCCAAGTGCAAAGAGTATTTACATGGAGATGGAGAAAACATGAGGAAAAGACCAATATTGTACGACTGCAGTGTTAAGACATCACTGTTATAGGCATTTGAGTTACAGACTCAAATGTGCAAATGTTTGTGTTAGAACAGAAGAAAAACTGAGAACAGGATGAGTGAAGCAAGATATAATGCGCTTAGCAGAGAGATCAAGTGCTCTCATGCCTAGAAATGGCTTGGATGTTTTTATGGTGGACTTAATATATTGGAAAGCCTTCTGTAGCTCCTGGTCATAGACCAAATAAATCAAAAAATCCCTTCCAGCATTAACCATCTATTGATCTTCTGCAGGGCTGTAATTACATTGGGGAGCTCTACCATTGGAACAGCAGCTGTATCCCGGATCCAGCCACAGCCCTTCGTGGTGAACCATGTCACAGGTGTTTAAAAAGCAATTGTGTGGGAGAAAACCCTAATTTTCACCCATGGAGGACAGTTTTTTCAACCTGAGCTGCAAAGTCAATTTTCTGTTATAGGTCCTTTAAAAAGTGCTGTTTGGTTTTAGCCTACATACACTGCAGCTTCACATAGGCTTTGTTGAGGCTACCAGATTTTGACTACAGGACCATGAGACTGTTGATGAGCCATGGGACCCATTAACAGAAGCTTTAAGCAGACTAACTGCACACAGCAATGTTCCAGGGTTGCTTTCGCTTCTGTTTTCAGTTTTCTCTGCCTGCTTCAAGGCTGCTCTCTGCATCCCTGGGAGCATGTACATTTGTTTTTAACTTCATATTATGAAGAAAGTTCAGTCACTTCCATGATCTGCACATGGATTACACGATGCAAATGGCAGACCTGTCAAAACAGTTGGGAGCAAAGGCTACATTAGGCATAGAAGAAAATCTCAGGCATTCCTAATACAGGACAGCTTGCTGTCCTGAATGTGCAGGATTGTACATGCATTGTCACTTACTGCCACAGAGCCCTGCAGTTCTGTCTGGCCAATGCCTTGTGGCTCAGGATTTTTTGTGTCAACACTCAGACACATCCGTCATTCCCTCCCTATGATGTGCAAGGCCACAGTAAGTGCTTCCCAGCTGATCTGAAGAAACATATTAAGCCATATTTTCTACAGTGTCTTCTATCACAGATTAGGCAACAAGAGTGCCTAGGCCCCAAGTGAAAAGGATAAGGGTGACCTCCTCCTTTGGCCTAAAACACTTGAAAGCCATGGAGCCCAAGGATGCAAACCCCTTCTCACTCTCAATGTGCCCCTCCTGCCAGTTACACCAGCGCCTCGCAGAGCTGCAATTTTCTTGACCCTTTCAGAAGTGCCAGGGATGCAGCAGGCTCTCCTAGGCCAAACCCCAAGGGCCATATTTAGCCCAGCTTCCACTGGACAGGCCCTCTTTCCCCCACTGCATCGTTCCGGTGCAGAGCCGCTGGCCGAGGCGCCGAGCCACCGCCCCGAGGCCGGCACCGGGCGCAGGGCTGGGTGCCGGGGGCCCGTCGGTAAAACCCCGCAGCCAGCGGCCGCCCGGCTGCGGCCACCCAGCCGGCCCGGAGGGCTCGACGCGGCCGCGGGAGAGGGAGGTCCCGCCAGCGGCCCCG
>VYZW01009538.1:36026-48558 GCA_013401315.1 Balaeniceps rex
TGTCCATAGGAAACACAATAGCTAAAAAATCCTCTGAAAATAATACCCCCCCCCCCCCCAACACTGAAGAGACCTTGTTGTCAGGCAAATAATGAGCATAAGAGAGTACTCTAGAAAGATGCTTTCACGTCAGCCTGGTAGAGAAGTGTGTACAGCTGAAGCTTTCTGATGACTTCATTTGCATCNGATATCCCATATGATAACAATACAGTTCTGGTAGTTTCCTCAGAATACCTCTCTTCCACGTATCTCTTCGACCTTGCTGGGTTGTCCTTTTAGACAGTTGTTTTTCATTAGGCTGTTTGTCTCTCCCTTCCCAGAAAGCTAGGTGAATGCAGTGTGTGTTGCTACCTGAGAAGCAGAAATGCACACCGCCAGCACGCTCCTCTGGGAACCCACAGCTTTTCATGTCACTCCCAAGAAGATGGGAAACCAGCTCTGGCCTCGCAGGACTCCATGGGCAAGTACTCACAAAGATGAGGCACAGCTACCCACCACAGCCCTTTACGTTTTCAAAGATGAAGGCAAAACCCCAACTCTCTGTGACTGCAGTTAGTTCTGCCAGACCACTTAAATCATCAGGACATCATGATCATCGCTGTTAAAAACTCCTGGCAGATCTTGCAGCATTAGCACAGCTATTTAGGGTTAAGTACTTCCAGCCTGGGTCCACTGGCAGTACGAGCTAGCTGCTGTGCATGCACCTACACTGAATATTGAGCTCCCTGAAGTGAGTGCATTGCAGAGGCCACGCTTTCTGTTCCCAGGGTGCAAGAGTTGGAGCCTGGGAGAGGTGAGCTTCCCACCACACTCCTTTCAGTATATATTCTGGCTAGTACAGATGGGATTTGGATAAAGCATGTACGCATCACTCTCATCCTGCTCAGGTGCAGAAGTATAAGGTTTTCCCCATGATACAACAGGAAATAATCTGAAGAGAAGAAAGGAACAAATCCTGAATTGCCAACAAAACAGCCAGTTCTTCAGGAGATTTGCCACGGAGGATAATCATCTGAGCATATCCAGTGCTTTAAACTGTCTTAAATTGCGTGAAATATCAGGCTTAGGCACTTTTGACAGGCTTCCTTTAAAATCCATGACAGTAGTCTTGAATGCATCCACTACATTGCTCAGATTTTGGTAGACAGATGCTGCAGCAGCAGCCATGAGAGACACTGTCCTCAGCCCAAAGAAGCTGAATTTCAGAAATGTTGCTTTCCTCAGTGATAGCAGGGGCAGAGGGCATTGTCAGGCAGGGTCAGCTCAGAGACCATTTTCATTTGAGCCTTCTGTGAAGCAGTGACCGTCAATGACAATGCATTCAGCATCTGTGCAAACACTGATTTTCACCTGCAATACTCTTCAGAGGCAGTGTTTGAATGACCTGACTTCAGAAACACATTTGCTTGACTGCTCCTTCTAATTTCCACAGCAGCCTGTTCTCTGGAGTCTCAGCTGTATGGCAGCTCGCTTTTAGCTGGGTTTTATTTCGATGCTGTAATGAGGGGAGGAAAACGCAGTGTGATACAGACACGTTATATAGACTGAACGAGAAATATCTTTATGTGTGTTATTTCAGGATATTTTCATTTAGTCTGATAAAAATGACATTTCTATAGAAACAATAGATAAAACAAACAACGAAGAGGAAATCCCATGCTAACTGTCAAAAGCCGACATAATGTTTGGCAGGTGCATTGCTAGAGATGAGTAAATACTCTGCTGGTTTGGGCTTTTAAAATACACAACCCTTCCCCCTCACTTACATGGTTAAATCAATTCACATTGGGCATGGATGCATGCTTTTTATTGGTGAGCAAGTAGAGGTTTAATTTAAAATATCCCTGCTTCACCTAGTCCAAGGGATGCCCAGCAGCCTTTGCTCAGTGAGGTGTTACTGCCGCGGAGTCCCAGGGTTCCACCCCAAAAGTAGACCAGAGCTGCAGAAAAAGCCACCCAAAGCTCTGTGGGTGGATCTCTGAGGATATTAAGACACACACACCTATCATGTTCTCCCACGGCAAGAATGCAGCCATTGATTGCTCACAATCCAGTTTTGCTCTCATGCACACGCATTTCTTTAAGAACATGTGCAGTCCTTTTACTACCACAGAGAGTCCCAATGTGCTGTGCATGACACCGCTGTGTGTACGTCCCTGCTTTGCTGGCGCAGGGCTGTCACTCTTCCAGATGGATTCCTGCAGACGTTGGTGTTGATGTGCAGTGCAACCACTCCTTTGAGGCATGCTGTATTACCATTCCTTCTGAGTTCAATGCTTAGTCCCTTGCAGAGTTGAACCTTTAGCACAGGTGACAACTTACTACTGAACATTTTGTCCTGCCAGACTCAACTCTTTTTTACAAGGGAACACAAGTAAGGACTTATATCTTGGACCTATTCCATATTATCATCTGTTCTCCCTTCCCAAGCAGACCTGCGTGCTGCTCATCACGCTGCTCTCCAGCTACTCTGTTCTCGACTTCAGTTTCTGTCTTCTGTCAAAAAAACCACTAGGATTACCTGTCTCCTTGGTCACCTGCTTCTTAGACAACTCATCCTAATATTTATAATCTCTGCAACACACATAATACTATTGTGTTTATGGATTTATCCTTTCTGATCCCACCAAGGCCACTGCCATACGGTCTTTGTTGTTCTGATCCCTTCCCTTTTATAATCCAGTGAGAAAGCATTTTGCTGTGGGCCCTCATGCTTTTCTCTGCTTTGGAAGACGAAAACCATCCTCCAGAAAGTCACATCAAACTATTTGCTTGTGGCGAGCTAGAAGGGGATGAGGGACATTGTCGGGGCTTGTGACAAGGCTGATGACCTTTTAAAATTTCATAAAATAGCTCTCCTTATGTGAGGAATGTTTGAGTTTACCTCCAATGACTCTTAGAGAATTCTCTGGTGAGAATTTCTTTGCTAGAGTAGTTTAGCAGATCCAAGCAAGTGTGTTGGTACTTATAATTTATAGGATAAATATGAAGATGCACAAACATGATTTATTGATAGAGCATAAGCTATATATAGTGCCTTTAACTGTATTATTAAAACTGAAGGTAAATAATTAATGGAATGAAGAAAAGAGACATAAAACTCTGGCAGTTTTGATGGGAAGCATTCCTGTCCTGCAGTAATTAAAATTGAATATATTCTGAGTATATTTTTATATCTTTCTGACAAAAAAGATATTATTATTATTTGCCCACTTCACGTGCATGAGACACTGTGTGTGGCCACAGAACCTGTGCAGCCAGCGTGAGAGAAATCAGGGAGGAAAAATGCTTATGGCTGTCAAGCTTGAATGCCACCCCGCGCTTAGGTTAGGATTACTGTCTGTGGGTATTGACCAGTTCTGTCTGGTTGACCCTCAGATTAGTTTCAGATTAGATATAACTCAAATAACACGTTAGTTTTGCTAAGTTCAATGCTGACCATTCACATGAGAAGTACTAGAGAAAGGTACAGGCTTACTTCAGGCAGAAAGCAAAAGACAAAGTTAACATTTTTATGATTAGAATCAGAGAACTACTCAAGCAAAGCAAAATTCAGCCAGCAATTGGTTATGTCTCCATAGGCACCTCTCCTGGGTTTAAGAGGAAAAAATGATGTGTGGACCCCCCGGAAGAACCATAACTCAAACAGGCCCTTTCATGATTCAGGCCATCTAGTTTACTGAATTGATTCAGTTGAAGACACCCAGGGTCAAATATCCTATAACACCTTTAGGGTATCTTTTTTCACCGGATGAAGAGTCATTCATTTATGTCATTTCCATACTAACATTAGTAAGGTCAAAGTGACCTTACAACTAGTTATTAAATTCCCTGGAGTCAGAACAGCTCAACCTCGTAAGCGGTTGTCAGACAGTCTAAACAGTCCCAACACTTAACCCAAACACATTCCAATGCAACCAATGCCAAGGCCTCCCTGCCTTATTGTCCAGGTAAAAGACCCCAAATGTCTTCATCAGGGTCCACGAAAAATCATTCCTAAGTTCAGCACCAGCAAAGCCTTGGAGTGCAAAAGGTCTTCTACTCACACCAGTGCATCTGCAAAACCCTTTTTGTAAAATCAATGGTGCTCTCTTGTCCAGTCTGACAATGAATGGTGCAATAAACTAAAATTCTAGTTCCACCTTTGTCTCAAGCAGAGGCATAATCCATTGATTTCAATAGATTTTGGAGCAGTCCTACACGATCAACAGAGTACCAGAGCCACCAGCAATGTTGGGCGGTTCCACAGAGAAAGGAGTAGAAACTGCTGTTCTTGAGGTTTAACCGCAAGAAACTTGAACAATTATTTCAAAGTGTTTCTTGCCTCCCAAACCAGCAGAAACTGGGAATGACAAAATTAAGTGGCAGATGGTGGTGGTAGGGTAACAGTTGATTTCAGTGAAATGGAGATTTGGATGTCACATTTCTCAGCAGTCATTGTTATTCCTGAACTAGCTTTGACTTTAATTTGATTCCAGTTCCTTCAGGGAGTGCAAAGCAGAGCTCCACCAGCTGATGAACTGCAGTCTGGCAGGGCAGCATCAGAGGAGCACTCCAGACACTCTCGAGGCTCTCTTCTGAGAATCTCCAAATGTAATTAAAAGCAGCTCTATTTATTCCTCCTGCTAGGGGCACCTATAAGCACCAGATGTAATAGTAGTAGCTGCTCAAACACCTGTGCCAGAATCAGGTGGTAGAAAAATGTCTACTCATAAGGTTAGAATCAGGGTCACTCTTGGCTACTTAGTCAGTTGGTCTAATGGGACATCTTCAAGTGATTTTGGTGGTTCCTACTTCAAGAAGTGCTCAGTGATCTAAAATAGTGCAGTTGTCAACTTCATGGTCTCAGGAACACGGTTGCTCATCAGAAGACACACAGCTGAGGGAGATGTTTTCTGCCCAGCATTTTCACTAAGAATTTCTATTTTGTATGAGTTCGTCATGGCCCTGGTTCCCTGACACTGTGGTTAAGACTGGTTGGCTGTCAACAGGATGAAGGTTTGTATTAATTTCTATAGTTTAAGTGGTTTCAATGCTCTTAACAAAATAAAACTTGTTCCTGGCTGTAATTTTGCACTAGTATCATAGCTTTCTGAAGCGATAAAAAGAACAGTGAGATTCAGTAGATGAGAATGTGCTGCATTTCTTACAGCATTAGGGCACCTGTGGCGAGTCCTTCCCAAACAGCGAGCTCACCGGGTCCATCCAAGCTCTTTTATCTCTGTCTGTACTCGTGCCCACAGAACTCATCTCCCAGGTAAAAGGGCTGAAAGGCAACCAAGCACTAAAACTAATGACCAATATTAAAATCAATGCTTCTGCAAGTTATGACAGCTTTCCAGCACTTTTTAATAAAGCTTGGCATATATAATAAATGAATAATCAGACATGAATAATTACAGCTATGTTTATACAGCTTCATGTATCTGCTCTTCTGAAATAATGCCAGTCTCAGGCACATCAACACCCTCTAATAATGAAAAGACAGAGATCATCCCTCTACATAAACGTATTTCTATATGTGCAGGCACACGGTATTGGACGCAGGTGCCCTACATTTAGATCCAACAAAAACGCCTGGGACAACCTGCACTTGGACTGCACAAGCCAAGAGCGAACCTGGGGAGGTAGTTCAGCGGCTACTTTCTTTCACGAGCACCCAGCCACCAGTAGCAGCGGGCAGCCTCCCCACACCTTCTCGCCGGCCAGCGGGGGAGCCAGCACAGGACCTGCCTCAGAGTCACCGCGGGACCGTTCCTGCTGTGCCGCTCCACGCACCCACCCCACGGGGAAACCGGCAGGAGAAGGGCAGGTTGAAACCCCAGAGAGGAGAGAAAATGGCACCGCCCCGCACCCGTCGGAGGACACGTGGTGGCGCGCGCGGGCGGAAGGGCGGAAGTGACGCCTTGCCGGGCGGAAGTAGCTGCCGCAGGGCAGGGTAGGGCGGAAGTGCTGGCCGTGAGCGGCGCGGGCCGGGCGCAGGTGGGTCGCGGCCCGAGCTGTGGGGGTAGTGGAGCCTTCCCCACGCCATGGAGTGCGGGGTCCCCCGGGGCGGCGGCGGGGGCAGGCCGGGCGGGGCCGGGCCGGGCCGGGCCGGCCCTCTCTTGGGGCAGCTAGCGGGGCCCCGGGGCTTCGCCTTTACTACAGCGTAAAGAGGAGCGTGGCTACAGGCGCCGTGCGGCCTCGGGGGGAGCGGCCGTGCCCCCCGGGCGCTCTCTGCTGCGGGGCCCTGTTTCGCCGGGTGCCTCCCCCGAGCAGCTCCTCGTCAGAGAGTGGCCTCGCCAGGCCTCCGGGCCTAGCCTACGTCTGCGTCTTTAAGACCTCTGTTCAGACTCGTTTAGGCAAAGCCCGTGAGGGCTGTGAATGCGGTGGGAGCGCCGGGACGCATCAGCTCTTTAGTTTGTTAATAGCGCCTTGTTGCTTTTAATTTTATTTTGTGCCACGGTGGTGCCTCTTTATTGCGGAGACTCTTCAGGCAAGCTGGGGACAGCAGCATTTCTGGAGGCAAGGTGCTGTATGCGTGCACACAGTATGCGCCCGACAGGCAAAGTAGCAGTCACTGAGTCTTAAATGACCAGCGTGAGATGTGGAGCCTCTTTGAGGAGATGTTCTTGCAGCTTTTGACTGGGGTTTTCCTTCTGGGCGGAGGCTCTTTATAGGTATCTGCCTTCTCTATAACAGATAAAAGTTGCTGCCTGTCTTGTCAAGCCTAGATGTCTTAGTCAGTCATTACAGTATTGTGTGCAGAAGGTGTTTTTGTGACAGAGCAGAGCATGCACGTCACCATTTTGCAAAGTAGCCAGGAATCCTGAGTGAGGCTTTTGTTGACCACTCATTTAGAGTAGAGAAATTGTACCTTTCCATTGACTGCTGAGCTGCCTTGGAGAGGCTGAGATGTGACCCTTTGCTTCTCCTTTTAATTCCTTACCTCCACCAACAAGGTCTGAAGAAATATGTTAATTTGAGGCACTGATTGTGACAGCAGGACCACGTATTCTTTGACCCAAATCTGATAAATTTAGCAAAAGAATGCAAAGTTGTAGACTTGAGGGTGGGGAAAAAAAAGACAGGGCTCAGAAAACAGTAGGAGTCAGAGATGATTCTTTGCTTTTACATGTACTTGCTACCTTTTTTCTTTTAACTGTGTCTAGTTCATCGCTGCTGTTGTGATGTAAGTGTCTCCCTTGGGCCGTAGGGCTCTGCTGCTGCGGAAGAAAAATGCATTGTAAGTGCAGATGAGCTAGAATAAAATAAAAATCAAAACGGTATTGGATTATATCAAGTAACTACATTTTGTTGTAGCCTGATGGCACCTGTAAAAAACCTTGGACAGGAGTGGAGTGGTACGTTGCTCAAACAAATGCTGTGCATGATTATTACATTGTTTTATGTCTGCTGAGAGTAGTGGCAGAGGTTGGTAATATATACCTCAGGAGCTTAAATGCTGTTTCTGGAAAGCATTGGAAGAGTATTATAGAACTCAGTTTCTTTTTAAAGTAAATGCCATTCTCTGTGATACACTGGTGCTGCATTAATTGGTGGTTAGGATCCCTTACTGTCCTAACTGATCTTCCTTCTCAGGCTTACACTTGAGCTGAAGTTAGTTAATCCAAAAGTTTACTGTGGCACTTGAAGCAGTCTGTGGCTTTACTGCCTTCTGTGCTTTTGTGTCTTCTTTTAGTCTGACTTAGACCACTGGTCCCAGCTGCATTTGGAAAACTTCCTGTAGCACTGATGAGCTTTTCAAACAATATTCATGGAAAGTCCAGAGCATGACAGAAAACTGTTTATTGAGACTTCTAGTGCAGATGGGGGATACAACAGCAGATGATAGTGTATTTACATAATAATCACTATGTTCTGGTGTGTACAGGTGCTTGTGGTCCTTTGACACTGTTTCTGATCCCTTACATGCATTCCTAGGACAACATCCTCAGCAGGTTGCATATGTCAGTTAGATGGTGGTCCCTTTAGGCAAACAGTTTATGTGTGGTTAGCTTTTAAGTAGCCAGTTGCAAGATTGGAGATAACCAGACCATAGGACGCTGGGGTTAGTGCTGATCATCAGTAGTGTGTTATTTTTCTTGCATGTTTTTTCTGAGCACTGGTGGATAAGAATGACTCCTTATGATGGCCAGGTGAGTGTTGCTAATATGCTCAGATGGCTTCCAGGGGGCATGGAAAGAGGTACCATTAGAGAGCAAACTATTTTCACTACGTTTTGTCTGTCTGCAAGTGCCATATATGTATATAAGCAATTTCTAGCTCATTGGACTGCAGAAGGACCAAGTTGAAGGCCTTGGTTGTATTAAATTTCTACACCCAGTTAGAATGTGGAAAGAACACATTTAAAGCTTTTATCTATTTTTGCACCAAACTAATGCCCACTTCTGTATTACCATCTTGTAGCTCTTTACATTTGGGCGGCCTCTATATCCATATGGAGGAAGGAGTGACTTTGAGGAAATGGTTCCTGAAACAACATCTAACCTCTTTAGACAATGGCTGTATAGTTGGCTTCTTGTGCCTGACATTTCCTTAGACAAATGAAGGCAGTTTCAAGGCCCGCTATATTTTTGGTTAACACTTTTAATACGCGGGTACTCAGACAAGTGTATGTACATCCCTGTGTAGAAGAGGCTTATTGCAGAAAGATTAGCAGCACACTTTGCTTATAACTGGGTGTTTTGTGTCTATTAATCCTAGCATCATCCTCATTTGGCCTTTGAATCCTGTAATGATAGGGCATGAAACACTTGGCTTCTGTTGCATGTGGTGCTACTTGTGCATATCAAAGAGGGACCTATCAACTGAACTATGACTACTGGAGCTCCTGTTGTGGCAGAAAGCTCCATAAATAAACAGCAAATAGGTGTATGCTTATGCTAGGAGTGCACAAAAGGAGCTGTCTGCAGAAGTTCCAATTTTTGCTGTGCAGTTGCAAGGGAACTGGGCTGCAAGGGAGTGTTTCTGCATTCTCAGCATCAGTCAGAACTGCAATGACATCCCAGGTGTTTTTGTGTTAAGTCCTTCTCCGACAAGCAGCAGGGCAGCGTAGCAGGATGCTCCCTTCCCTTCCTGCCCTGAAGTAGCCTTTGCTAGTGGCCATGTTCCACAGATGTCCTTGACAGCGTTGGCAGAGAAGTCAGGCATTTTCCCTGTGTGCTGGGAGAGGGTTTTACTGTTCAGAGGGTATAAGGGAAGTTCCCCTTGCTGCTGCTTGTGCCATATGTAGGCTTGGTGTAAATGCAAGTTGTTGTTCTGGGACTCTTGAGCTGACAGCTTTCATTAAGGCCGGTGTTTTGAGATGTCTGAAATCGAGCAACTAACTCGTGATGCTGGCATCGGATGAAGAGATCTGGTTCCTCAGTCATGAAGTGCTGAAGTGAATGGAGTCCCTGGAAACCTCAAAACCTCTGAAAATCCACTTTGTTTTGGTACACAAAACTCTTAAGTCTGAATGCTTTTAGTCCAGCTTTTGCACAAAATGAAGGGCAGGAAAAAGAATTTCAGTGAGTCTTACATGGTTGGTGCTTTTACACTAAGGCCTTGATTTTAAAAAACGAACCACCAAATGTAAAACTCTTGGAATCAGTAGCATGACATCTAACCAACCTTGGTCAAGAATGAAATCCCTGAAAATGGTATAAATATTCCAAATGTGGGTCATAAATACTGCATGAGGTAATTCTCGTGTCTGTTAGCGTCCTTCCCACAAGGTATCTCCCCACATATTTTACAATGAAGTATGATAATAGCATAAGACAAAACATTGGCTTCAGGGCAGTGGCTGTGACTGCACAATGTTTGAACTTTGTTTTGGTCTGAGATTAAGACAGAGATATGCTTCCAAGCTTTGCATTTTCTCATGCATACAGCCTATCCATATGGCAGATAATTGTAGTTCTAAAAATCCATCTCCGCTTTCCTTTCCAACTTGACAATAAATCATCATTGAGTCCTGATGGGCTTTTAAAAGTGGAAGGGATCAAATATGTACAAAATATTTCAACATACCAAGTGTGGGAGGGTGTCAAGTCTGTAGCATTAGTGCTGATCAGTGATTCAATTAGTGTGAAATGTGTTTGCAAACACTTTATTTGCTGCCTGCGAGAAATGGATTGACAGTCCCAGGCTCTAGGAATAAGAGGTGAGGAGTAATACTCACAAATATTTTCATGCACAGTAGATGGGAGGTGGAATAGTTGCCTTCCTAGTAAGTTCTCATATGCACAGAGGTAAAAGTCTTGATAAATACCACCCTTGGCTTTCAACCCAAAACTGGCCTGGGGAGTGAATGAAAATGCTTGGAAATAGCATGGTTTCTGCCAACAAGAGGGCAGTGAAAGAGTGAGAAAGAACTAAAGCAGGAGGACTAGGTAAGGAAGAAAAACTTTTTTCACTTGGGTGATTTGAGTGGGAAGAATTGCAAGCAGAGTCAGTGAGAGTGAGTGCGTTGTCCAAATCTATGTAGACAGGCTCTTGCATCCTGACAGGGATGATCCTGAGAAGACTGTATGCTGGAGGGGGGAGGTTTGCATGGTACTGTGCCTCTGATGTTCTTGGTTGGCGTTGACATCGGAGTAAGTCAAATCTGTTGTCTTGGACCAGGTGCTTCTGTGGCTTTGCAAATCCAAGGCCGTGTTGTTGGCATTCTGGCAGCGATACACCTGTTGACTCTTTTTTTGCTGGATGGATGCCATTCTGCTCCCAGCTGGCTGGTAGACCAGGTGTTGGCTTGTCTTGTAGCATGTTGTTCGGCAATGAAGAACAAGTTAAACAGTTTGTCTGGGACTCTGGTACAACTAATTGTGTCCTGGGGTAATCTTGAAGTAGGGCGGCTGCAGTATGTACAGGAACAGCAGCGTGGGACAGAAATGAGTAGTTTTTCTTTACTGTCCCCATCCTCTCCCCAGGAAATCCAGTTCTGTAACCAGTTTTCCATGTCTTCAATAGGTTCCATGTGAACAGCACACAGGGCTGGACTGCAAAAGGAAGAAGGCAGGATGTTGTCAAGACCAAAGCCTGGGGAGTCTGAGGCAGACCTGCTGCACTTTCAAAACCAGTTCCTGGCAGCCAGAGCTTCACCTGCAGTGAAGATTGTGAAGAAAGCAGACAAGAGGAAGGGGGAGGAAGGGAGCACAGATGCTGAGAGACCCCCACTGCAGGATCGCAAAGATGTAGTCATGTTGGATGGTAATTTCCCTTGTGGACTTCTTTGAATTACTAGGTTTCTCTGTCTCTTTCAGTGTTCCTCAGTGCTTGCCCTTTCACCTCCCTCCCAACCCAGTGTTGGTTTTGCCCTGCATATGTGTCCTTCTTGCAGTATTGTTTGTTCGTAGCCTTGTTGGAAAATGCACTTGTCTGATGTTACCATCATCCAGTAGAACCACCTTTCCAACACATTTCCTTTGTCCACCTTTATCAGCTGTCTGTGGTACCTTGCCAGCCCCAATGCAAGAGGTGTTTTCTGTGATTTGTACCTATTGGACACTCACTGCTTATTCTGCAATCTATCCAGACCCTGTTCTCAGTGTCTTTGAGATTTAGCTCTGTTAACAGCTCCAGCTTTCAGCCAGCAGATCTGGATTGATAAGCCTCCTTCCCGTGGTTTTGTTTTCCTCCATCAGTAGTAACTGTAACACTTCTGTCATATGCTTAATAGTCTCAGAAGCTCAAGGTGCTTTCTTAAAAGCAACAATTTAAGTCTTGCAGTGCTTGGTTCCAGGTAAGGAAATATGATCCCAGTTTATAGACAGTGAAAAGGTGGCCTTGTCTTACTCATGATCATAGAAATCATTCACTGTTAGAGCTGGCAGTGGAAATGTGCTTTTCTGTGCCTGAGCACAAACTGCAAGGATGCTATTTGTTTCTGTACAGCCTTGCTTCTTCCCTTAATACTTGCAGTCAGGTCTCTACCCTTTCCTGCTTATGCAGCTCTTTAAAAAGACCTTGGTGCCAATACATAAATAACAAAATCCTTGAGCATGCTTCTCTCCATTACCCAGTGCAAGTCAGAGACAGAGGACTCTTAATTGTCTTATTGCTTCCTCATCTTCTTTGTTTCTCATCAAAGCAATAATAGGTGCTATTAGGGAGCCTTTGTCCTAGTACCTATTGCACANATGCTTGGTGGGTGGTAGGGCTCAGAATAAGTGACTTGGCACACTGGAGATTAGGAGCTGGCTCAACATATCTCTGGCATTACCACCTTAGCATAGGAGAGAGTTCTCCTACCAAGCTTCCATCAAGTAGTNCTTTTTTTTTTTCTTATTATTTCCCATCCTCAGATTTTCCTGATATTCTCCCAGCTCTAACTCCAGCTCCTCCAAAAAAGTCCAAGATCAAAACTGCCTGTGTCCACTTCGAGGATGAAGATCCGGAGGAAAGACTGGAGAGTCATGATCAACACATTACAGCAGTCTTCAGCAAAATTATTGTATGTCTGGTTTTTATGTGCTGGTCTATTGTGTTTTTGAATGCTGTGAACTAAGCAGTGGACAGGGATGAAGGGTTCTGTTGCTGCTTTTTA